>CAUYPK010130617.1:0-60202 GCA_963574355.1 Loris lydekkerianus
CAGTTTTTCTTTAGCAATAAATATTGAAAAGCATTTAACCTACTGATTCCTCAATTATTGTAATTGTTTTGGGTATATATTTTTATTTTTTAAATTTACCAGTGGCTGCTGCATTTTCCACCTCGGCTTATACTCGAGTCACTAAGTTTTCCCAGTTTTTAGGATAAAATTAAGGGGGTCGGCTTATACTCGAGTATGTAGGTATATTTTGAGCCCCTCCTCTGATAGCACACATTTAGGTGGTCTTTTCTAGATGCAAGGTTACTATTCAGCTGGTGACAAACAGTGTGGCCATGCCAATAGCTGAAATTCTGCAACACTTCTGTATTACTTGGTAAACAGTCTCTGATGCTCTCCTGGGACAGGTGCCAACTGATCCATTAGGCATACTAGGCACAGTGCCTGGGGCCTGTGATACTTTCAGGGGCCCACAAAAATGTTTCATTATTAATTTTTTTAAATATGAAGAAAAAATGAATATAATAAAATGAATATAAAATAATAACTCTAGCTAAGTTTGTATTTGTCTTTATGCCAACATAGTCATAAAATATATTTTTTGATGTGCTTTATGCAGGATGGGGCCTGCAAGGGCAGAAGTACCTAGGACAGGACCTAGGGCACCAGCAAGTACAGGGGCAAAGCAGGGGTCCCCTGGGCCCTCTCACTGTGTTCATGCTAGTGACTCTGTGTACTAGGACTGGTTCAAGTCATTCTATATCTACAGGTGAAGATTTTTAATATAACTAATAACCACACATTATATATTCTAAAGTGAAAACATATTGCTTCCTGCAGGGATATTTCCAATGCAAGCAACAAAAATCTATGTACATGAGTTTATACAAAACTAGGTATATATGGGAATCTAAAGCAGAAGGATGGCCAGGCCACATGGAGGCCTGGAATAGCACTGGAAAAGTTGCCTGAGACCCCAGCAGCCATTCTCGTAGGCTGTATGGTCTCACTTCTGTTTCCTTGAACTTCTCCACTTTCACCCTTTCTCTCTTGGCACCAGGTTTTCACTTCTCCTTTAGAGCTCTTCTGTTAAGGAGACAAACTTCCTACCCATCTGTTTCTATGTTTCTCATTTCAAATTCATACACGAGACAAAATTTATTTGACATAGCTTAGTTTAGATGTGTATTGCTTGTCTGGTAAGTTAGGGCCAGAGGCAAGGGAACAGTAGCAGAGGTAGCATTTGGTGGAACTCGTGTAGATACTTCAAGATGTCAGGGTCATCCTATCCACTGATTATCCAGTCTGCCCACACAGGCAATGTCATTAATGCCCCTGCCTAACATGGGCCAACCTTTTCACAAACAACCACACATATAGTCGACTATTCCTTTCCCTGGCACAGTGACCCACAGTCCCTCCCAGCTAATGTCTACAAAGATCATACCTGGAGCCAATGCACTGTGTTCCCCAGAGATGTTTTCTCTGAACCAAAATCGGCTGTTCATTAAGTTTATCATTAACTAAATGATAAATTTACCTACTATATAGGACACACAGGAGGAAAAGACCTTTTATAAGTGGTAATGTTAAGTATACACTCCATCTTCATGTACGTCAGCACCAAACATAGAAGTCAGGGGAGGTTATAGATAGTATTTCTACAACCGATCACAAGGCTCTGACTAGTATTTTCAGTTTAAAAGAAATTAAAAACTAAAAGAACATTCTGGAAGGCAACCCTTAGAAACTTTTCAGGTTTGTAATGAAAATATTAAGAAATAAGTTGCTTTCTCACAGGAGTTGATTTTTCTTTCAAAACACTTTTATTCCTTCCTTGAAATGAACCGGCTTTAGCTTCACTGGTCTTGGGACATACTGGAAGTTGGATTCTAAAGCTATCATTTTGTGTGGATTAATAGCTTGAAGAGTCACTAATCCTTTTGCTGTCTCAGGACCAAATTAACAAAACTTCAGTGATTGCTCTGGGAAATCTTATGCCAGGCATCCACTGAAAAAGAAGATAGCACTAGCCTGCCAGAGAAGGCCTTCCCTCCTCAGACATACGAATACACTAAACCTTAAGTTTCAAATTTATAGAGCTGATAAATGAAAGATGGCAGTGGATGGACATTCAATAAAGGCAGAATATATAAGAGGACAATGTTTCTACTATAAATGAAAACTTAGAGAATGGCTCTATCTGGTTGCAACGTGTAGCTGAGTGAAATTGTTTTATTAATTACTTACAGATATGTGAATATGATATCATATATTTACTAAGGAAGCAGTTTATAAGACAAAACCCTGAACTTAAAAAATTATAATCTAATAGTATGTAGACTCTGCAACTTTACCAAAATGGCAAAGATAGCCCCTGAATATAATTTTAAAACTTTTACTCAGATCATTTTACATTCTAATCATGAACTGCTGATATATACAAAACATGTTACCACCACCAAAAACATAATAATAATAATAAAGAAAATTCCACAGTGTCCCCAAAACACAGAGATGCCACATAACTCTGTAATGAAGGGTAATATTGTAGGATAAAGTCTTGGTGGAAGTATTTTTGTTTTCCCGTGAGGACAGAAGGAATATGGGAATGTACGTAATGTTATTAGAAGGCCACATGTGCTGCAGTAACTTGGCACAAGGCAGCTGGCTTACAGGTGTTCTGGCAAATGGTCTGGGAAGTCTTCTTCCCTTTTGTATTTCTAATATAATGTGCATGAAATGATTTTAATGTGTTTTTTGTGCTGTAGTATATACTGCAGGCATTCCCTTTGCGCTAAGCCATTTGTCTTTGAATGTGGTTTCTGGAAACAGGTGACAATCCCATTTTCTTTCTTAAGAGGAGCCTTTGTTCTGCGTCATGCCAGGGATTGCTAGGGGAACAGTTCTCTTTCCCTTCTCATACAAATCGAGGAAGGAAAACTTAAAGACAAAATAGATCAAGATTTACCTTAGAAAAGATAGATTCAGCAATGCAGTTTTAGTGAAATATTTCAGGCCAAGGCAAGTGGGTCATAAAATCTTAGCAAAAACCATTATAAACGACACAGCAATTATTATACATTCTCAACAGCCTTTATTCAGAAGTATCCCAGTGTTCATTTTTGAATCAAATGTTTGCATCTTTTGCTGTTAGAATGAAATCAGCCTGCATGGAAGAAGATGGTCCTATAATGATATAGCCAACAGAAACTACAAGGGATGTCACGGAAGGCATTAGCTTCACCTAGATGGCTGTGGCTCTCTTGGAAATCTATCTGCCTAGAACATGACCTTCTAAGGACTGATCTCATAGCATGTGACATAAAAAGAGGAAGGAGAAAAAAATAGCCACCCGTACAACTGTGCCGAAATAAAACTGTTCTTCGTTACATTCTGACCATTCCTCATTGTGCATTCTCGTACAATGATGTAAAGTCATTCGGGTGTGTGAAGCCATACCATGAAGCACAGGAAATAGTTTAAATCTTTGGAAATGTTTTTAAGGTTAAATAAATGGGGAAATTACTATAGTTAAAGTTACCAACCACTGGAGAGTATTTTTTACTGGTATGTATATGTATATATGTGTTTTTATTCTTGTTAATTGCCAGTGTTCCTCTGAAAACATTTATACAACCAACATATGTTGGTATAGCCTGCTCCCTGGGCACAGGATGGGCTTTGTAAAGAGGTAATCGTCCATTCTTTGATTTCTCTTAAACTCCGCTCAACTCAGGCAGCCTTCTGGGAGCACCCATCACTGAGTTAGTGACATCGAACATATCTGAAGGTGTGACTGGGAATTTCTAAATGGATGATGATAAACAGAGGAAATTTTAGGGTTTTTTTGGTAAATAGCTATTGTTTCTTTCAGTAAACCATACAGGCACATGTCTAAGCTACTTTGATAGAAATATTATACCTATTTTGTCAACTGTTTAGGATGTGATAAATGCAAGGAAAACCTGGAGTATTTATTTTGATGACAACATCCAAATTCAAACCAAGACAGAAAAATAAGCTTATGGGCTAAAAATACTTGAAAAATTCTTCTCTAAGACAGAAGTAACCAACATGCTTAATTGCCCTAAAGACAGCTGATTTTATGCCATCCTTCTGACTACCAACACTTGATGATGCAGATCCAGGCAAACCAGTCTCCTTGTTTCTCCTCCTTTTTGGCAATATCCTGACATTTGACTCCTTGATCTCCAGAGTATGGCAGGAAAAGCAAAGGAATTAATTTTCAAGATGCTCTTTTGTTATAGTTCAGATCCTTAGCTAGTACACCGTACATGCCATTTTTCTGGCTTATGGCATAACTGTATGCTATCACTTCTAGTAGTCCCACTAGTCTTAAGGGCACAAGGTCATATTCATGTCTCTGTTCTTAGTACCTAGTAGATTGCCTATAAAGAGCAGAATCTTAATTAATGTTTGTTGAATAACTGAATAAATAATAAAAGGTAAATATAAAGCTAAAAATGGCTGGGTAATTATCCGACCCATTACTTCTTCAAAGTATGTTTTTTTTGTTTTTGTTTTTGTTTTTTAAAGATTAGCTTTATTGAGATATAATTCAGTTACTATAAAATTCACTTTTGCAAAGTATCCAGTGGTTTTTAGTATTTTAACAGTGTTATGCAACCATCACTGCTGTATAATTTTAGAATATTTTCATCTTCTCAAAAAAAGAAAAAAAAGCCCATGACCATTAGCATTCTATCTCCATATCGACCTCCTCCCTGGCCCTAGCAATCCCTAATCTACTTTGTCTCTATGGATTTACCCATTTTGGACATTTCATACTATTATAATCACACAATATGTGGTCTTTTGTGTCTGTTTCCCTTGACTTAGCATAATGTTTTCAAGGTTCATCCAAATTGTACCATGAATCAATATCTCATTCCTTTCTATCTTTTTATGCATTGTATAGATATACCACATTGTATATCATTCATTAGTTCATGGAAATTTTGGATGCTACCTTGTAGCTATTTATAAATAATAATGCTATAAACATTCATAAATTTTTTTTCATAAGCATATGTTTTCCATTCCCCAATGTATATATCTAAAAGTGGAATCCCTAGATGGTAAGTCATCTTTAACTTTTGGAGGAACTGCTGTTTACCAAAGTAGATGTACCATTTTATAGTTCTACAAGCAAGCAATATATGAGGGTTCAAGTTTTTCCACATCCTCACCAACACTTTATCAACTATCTTTTTGATTTTGCTATTCCACTGTATGTGTCTTCTCATTATGCATATATTTGATTTGCATTTCCTTGATGACTAATGATGTTGAGCATCTTGTCAAGTACTCATTGGTCATTTTCATATCTTTGGAGAAAATCTATTCTAATTCTTTATCCATATTTAAATTGAGTTATTTGCCTTTTTGTTGTTTAGTTGTGAGTATCCTTTATATAGTCTGGATATGGATCTTATCAGATATATGATTTTAAAACTTCACTATGTTGGTAGTATCCCTTGACACATAAAAGTTTTAAATTTTGATGAAGTCCAATTTACTTGTGTTTTTCTTTTGTTGCTATGTTTTAGTCCTCATATCTATCTCAAGATCACAAATATTTAACCTATGTTTTTAATCTAAGAGTTATATAGTTTTAGTAGTTTTAGCTCTTACATTTATGTTTTGAATCCATTTGGGGTTAAATTTTGTATGTGGTGTAAGAAGCATTTTTTTTTTTTTTAGTGCTCCAGTTCATTCTTTTGCATGTGAACATTCAGTTGATCAAGTATGTTTTTAATATATAGCAAACATATCAGCAGAAGCTGAGTAATATTTGAGAACATAATACAACCACAGTAATTCAAAACTAATGATAATTTTATATTGTCTTCTTGTGTTGGTTATAAAGAGAAACTTTATCAAGGAAATTATCAATAAACAGAACTTGATAGAGGAATGTTTGTATATCAGGCACATAGGAAATTCTTCTGCATACCCATTAATTGCATCCATTCAGTTTCAAATGTTATTTATATGATTGTATTTGTTTATTTAATAAAGTTGTTGAGCACTTTGGTTTAGATGGCCTCTCTGAATTGTAAAGAACAGAGACATTCATCACTAACCTTAATAAATAAAGGAATTTACTGGAATTAATTGGAAAGTTATCAGAATCCAAGTCAAATTAAGAAGGCTTTTTGTTACTTAGTTCGACTATGAGAGAGAAGGGAAGCTTTTTTGGTGTAAAAAATGTAAAAGCTACACAGGAAGGAGGTTAGCTCCCTATGGCAGAAGGCCCTACTTTCCTTTAGACAACTCCTCTTGACACTTCAGGGCCTTACTGGCCTGCCTCTTCTCTCCCTGGAGCACAGATGGTGAGCAGAGCTTGTAGCTCAGAAGACGGATGCTTCATAGGGCAGGTGAGCAGTTAAAAAGAAGAAAGCCTGGGGAAAGGGTCAAAGGAGCAGCTCTCTACCCTGCTTAGGGAGTGGCCATGCGGAACACCCTCAAAGCTGGATCCAGTTTTTCACGTTGAGAAAAACCAGTGTACCAGGAACAAATCCTTCCCCTTCTCAACTTGTGAAGATTTCATTTTATTATTTGATGCTATAGCAAGAAATTAAGGGGTATAGATTTGGTTATTTTGGTATATGTCTATCTAACCTTTTAAAATAATTATGACTATTAACCCCTCATAATAGTTTGGCATGACCCCTGTCACCCAAGCATGGTCGGAGGTGATGGATATTCCCTCCCTGATCAGGTTGAATGCTGATATAGCTTGAACGTTTGACTCTTCTAAATCTCACGTTGACATTTGATCCCTAGTGTTGAAGGTGGAGTTTCATGGGAGGTGTTTAGGATATGGGGGAAGATCCCTCATGAATGGCTTGGTGCCTTTCCCATAGTAATGAGTGAGTTCTCCCTCTTTCAGTTCACATGAGAACTGATTGTTAAAAAAAGCATGGTACCACATGTCACCATGTGACATGGCAGCTTCCCTTCCCTTCTGCTGTGAGCAGAAGCTCCCTGAAATCTTCACCAGAAGCATATGCTGACACCACACTTCTTGTATGCCCTGAAGAAACGTGAGCCAAATAAACCTCTTTTTTAATAAATTATCCAGGCATAGGTATTCCTTTATAGCAGCAGTTCTCAACCTGTGGATTACAACCCACAGGAACTGTATTATAGGGCCAGGGCATTAGGAAGGCTGAGAACCACCGCTTTATAGCAAGGCAGACAGACTAAGACAGATGCCTAACTTCCACCGGTAAAGAAACTAACTGGCTAGTCATTCTACCAGTAGTCATTAGTTGTTTTTTTCCCTCTGACTACACTTCCTATTCTCCATACTTATATATGAGTTATATGCTTGTGTTACACCAGGACATCTGGTGACTCATGTGTCTGTTTCTTACTAAAGTACTTTGTTTCCTTCTGAGTTTGACTTTGCCTACTCACCTTCTCTTCTATGAATTTTCCTATCTCATGAGTTCTGCACTTAGAGTATTAACCACTCATAATAGTTTGCTGTAACCCCTGTCACTCTTGACTCCACAGCACATCCCCTATGCTTTCTTTCAACTTTGGTTCCCATGGCTCCTCTCAAAATCCTGCACAAGGGGGTCAGGTCAGTCCAGCTCATCCTTCTGCACCAGACTCCTCATGTGTGCCTGGCTAGCCTCAGATTGCTTGTCCCTGGCTCTCTAGCTTAGCCAGCGGTGGTAGGTGTAAGGCTCATGTGGCTTACAACTGGCCATCTGAAGGCCAAAGTGGAGAAGTAGCCACCTAGGAGTGCCCAAGAGCATAGAAGATCTATGATTCCCAAATCTAGAAATTGTCTGGAATGGGATGAAAAATAAATGTGTTTATTTTCTGGGTAAATATGTATAAACAGATATAGATACATTTGTTCACTTAAAAAATCAATAATTTGTATTTCAATCCACTAATTCAAACATTTCACAAACTCTTCAGCAAGTACCAATGAGTAAGATTTTCGTATGTTTAAGAGTTTAATTACTGTAGCCACTCATAGTCCTCAATGTTATAGGAGAATGTAGACTCTTTTTGTCTACATTTGTCTTTGCTATTTTTCTCTGTTATTCCTATATACGGGTTTACTTTTTTCTTTTTCTTCTTTTCTTTCCTATGTAAGAAACTCCTTTTAAGGGCAAAAGAGTGTCATGGGCTGAATTATGTCTCCTCAAAATTTCTGTGTTGAAGCCCTAACCACCTAAGGGACTACAACAAGGTAAGTAAGGTTAAATGAGGTCATAAAGATGGGGCCAAGTTCCACAGGACTGGTGTCCCTGAAAGAAACAAAGAGATGCCAGCTCTCTCTGGTGCACTCTCTTTCTCTTTCTCTCCCCTGCTCTCAGGTGTGAACAGAGAAGCCATGAGAGATGGTGCCCTTCTATAAGCCAAGGAAAGAGGCCTGCTATAGTCTGATAGATTGTGTTCCTCCCAAAGCCATATATAATATTAAAATCTAATCACAATGCAATTAGTATTGAGAGATGGTGACCTTAGGAGGTGATGATCATGAGAGCCCCACCCTTTTGAGTGAGATTAGTGCTTTCATAAAAGAAGCCTGAGGGATCTTGTTTGTCCCCTTCTACCATAGGACACACAGAAGACACCATCTAGGGTCAGACACAGTGGCCCACTCCTGTAATCCTAGCACTCTGGGAGGCTGAGGCCAGGAGATTGCCTGAGTTCACAAGTTTAAGAGCAGCCTGAGCCAGAGTGAGACATTGTCTCTAAAAATAGCTGGATGCTGTGGCAGGTGCCTATAGTCCCAGATGCTTGGGAGGCTGAGGTAAGAGGATCACTTGAGCCCAAGAGTTTGAGGTTGCTATGAGCTGTGATGCCATGGCACTCTATGGAGGGTGAAAAGTAAGACTCTCCTCCTGCCAAAAAAAAGAAGATGGCACCATCGATAAAGAATGTGCCTCAACAGACACTGACTCTGATAAGGCCTTGATCTTGGACTTCCTAGCCTCTAGGACAATGGGTAATACATTTCTGAAATTACCTAGTCTGTGGTATCTTGTTATGGTAACCCTAACAGACTAAAACTATGTATAAGAAGTGAAGCAAATGGCTTGGCACCTGTAGCTCAAAGGCGAGGGCACCAGCCCAGGAATTGGTGGGTTCGAACCCAGCCCAGGCCTGCCAAACAACAATGACGACTACAACCAAAAAATAGCTGGGTATTGTGGTGGGCACCTGTAGTCCCAGTTACTTGGGAGGCTGAGGCAAGAGAATTGCTTAAGCCCAAGAGTTTGAGGTTACTGTAAGCTGTGTTACCAGGGTACTCTACTGAGGGTGATATAGTGAGACTCTGTCTCAAAACAAAACAAAACAAAAAACAAAACAAAACAAAACAAACACAAGTGAAGCAAAGGTTGGTGAAATCAGTCTTAATTATCTCCAGATCTGAACTCAGTTCCATTTTCTCCCTAATATGAAGTGAGATTATTTGAGCATTTATTTTATGTTTATTACCAGTCCCCTTTCCACTTTTATTTTACTATGTAACTTGGGGAGAGGACTTGCCTATTTGGTCACTGCTGTACCCCAGACACACAGTAGACAAACACATATTTACAGAGGGAAGGTGTTGATGATGGAATCATTACAGGGACACCTTTGTGAATGAGAACATGGGAGATTTTTCTGCAAATATTAGTATTTGACCCATCACTCTTCTCAAGATGCTTTCTACATTCGGCTCTTGGGAGACCAAATACGTTCTCCTGATTTCACCTTTTACCTCGAGGGCACACCTTCCCTACCTCCTTTGCTGGTACCTCTTCTGCCTGCCACGATAGGGTTGGAACTCCAAGTATCGGTTCTGTGGCCCATGTCCTCTTCAGTGACGTCATACTGAATGGTCACTAGGAGATTCTCCAACCAAATTACCTGAGTTCAAATCCTGGTTCCACTTCTTAAATAGGTGTGTAAAGTTGGGCGAGTGAATTAACTTCTCTGTGAAAAGACGGTGGCAGGTGGCTGAAAGAATTTTTTTTCAGAGTTAAAGGAGTAACAAGTGTAAGCACTTGGAGGGCACCTGGCACATAGAACACACTTAGCAAGTATTAAATATACTTATTTTTATATTAATATCATTTTCTTCATCATTTATGTAATCTGTCTCTAGGTTATTTTATCCAATCCTATGGCTTTAATAGTCCTGAACTGCCAGTCTCATATAACTGTCATGTAATCAACTGTGGTAGGTGGGATCCTAACACGGCCTCCAAGATGCCTGTAGCCTGGAGTACCACCCTGTGTAATCCTTCACCCTTAATTATGAGTGAACCCTGTGAACATGATGTGATAACGCTTCTATTATTAGGTTACTGATCAGTTGACTCTGAGGTAGGAAAAGGAGGATATTTAGGGTGGGCCTGGCTTCATCAGGTGAGCCTTTAATAGAGACCTGTGCTCCTGTTGGCCTAGAAGAAACCAGACAGCTGTAGCAGGAATGGCCAGTGGGAGTGACATGGCGAGGAGCTTCCAGCTGCCTCGAGGCCAGGAGGGATCCCTGTATGACAGCCAGCAGGACAGCAGGGACCTCAGTCACACAGCGGCGAGGAAATGAATTCTGCCAACAACCAGTGAGCTTGGGAAAGGGTTTCAGACTTAGATGAGAATCAAAGCCCTGGATGACACCTTGATTTTAGCCTGGCGAGACCCTCAGTAAATGACTCAGGGAGCCCATCCCTGGAATTCTAACTTTCAGAAACCGTGAGATAAATCAGTGTGGTTTTAAACTCTTAAGTTTGTGGCCATTTGTTACACAGCAATTGAAAGCACAGACACCAACTGCCAAGTTTACTTCTCTATGATAACGTCTGAAAATGTGAATCTCAAACTTCACAGATCCTAAAACAATACTTTTCTCTCCACCATCCTGTGTTTTCCTTTCCTCTTCTCAATGAGGCACTCAGACCTAAGCACCAGACTTATCCTTGATGCTTCTCCTTTTCTCAGACCCCATATATAATTCCTTAGCAAATTCTACAGGCTCTGTCATCAAAATATATCCTGTATCTGATCACTCCTCACCCCCCCCTACTGCCTTCTGGTCCAAGCCACCTCCATCTCTAGTTTGGACCCCTAGAAGAGCCTTCCAAGTGTGCCGCCCATTCCATACAGTTAACTCTCCTTCCTGTAGTCACAGGGAATATTTTAATGTAACTCAGGCCACACCACTCTGTGTAGGATCAACCCAGGACTTCTCACGGCCCTCAGAATAGACTCCAGACTCCTTGCCATGACCTCATCTCCTATGATTAGGTCCTTAGTGATTTAGTCCATTTCATGCTCCTTTAGCAGAATACCACAGACTAGGTAATTTATAAACAATAGAAATTTATTTCTCACAGTTCTGGAGGGTGGGAGGTCTGAGATCAAGGTGGCAGTAGGTTGGTGTCCATAAGAACATGATCTCCACTTCCAAGATGGTGTCTTGGATGCTGTTTCCTGGGGAAGGAAGAAACACTCACACCACAGAAAACTGGAAGAGCAGAGATTGAGACAGAGACAGGAACAGAGACAAAGACTGAGAGAGCACCAAGTGCTGAACTTGCCCTTTTAGAAGAATCCACTCCCTCCATAACAGCATTAATCAAAGGCCTGAGTCCTCATGGCCCAATCACTTTCTAATGGTCCTGACTCACAATACTGTTATGATGCCAACTACAATTCAGCGTGAGTTTGGGGTGTGGGGGGCACTCAAACCATAGCATCTGGCTACCTCTCCGGCTCATTTCCCACCACTGTTCCCTTCCCTCCCTGTGTTCCAACTACACGGGCCCTTCTACTTTTCCATTATGATGCCAAGTAAGGTTGCATTTCAGGACCTTTGTACTTGTTTTTCCTTTGTCTGGAATCTTTCACCCTGTATCTTTCACGATTCCTTCATTAAGATTTCTTCCCAAATGTTACATTCTCTAGCAGCCTTCTCTGACTGCCCTGTGTTAGAATACCCATCCCCTCCTTACCCCATCACTGCCTGTTTTTCTACCTCACACTTGGTACCCCTGGCATTAGTACACTGCTGACATCTCTCTCTCTCTGTTTATTGCCTGTCTCCACTGCCATCAGGAAGGAACTCTGACTTGATCATCACTCAATCCTCAGGTCTTAGAACAGTGTCTGGTATATATAAGTAGGCCCTTAAATAACTTTTATTGAATTAATAGCTTAGAGAAATATTTGATAAGTTTACATTAAAAATAGAATTGTAACCTGTCTTCTCAAGGAAAATTCTAATTGTGACACCTGTTAAAAGCAGGAATTAAGAAATCATACATGATTGAATTGCTAAGTGTTTGTGCTATCAAATTACATAGTTTTGGAGAAGTTTAATGCTATTGAAACAGTGTAATGACATTGCTGATGCAATTTTTGCTGATGTACAATTATGAAGTTTGAACTCCAAGACATAATGATATTTTCATGCTGTTCTCTCTTTCTCTTTTTGATTTTTGGCAAGCAAGAGGTGATCTCAGTAACCCAAATGTTGAAATATAAATTCTAGCCCTCATCAAGACAGACATGAAAATAGGGCTGTAAAGAGACCATGCACTTGATCAAATTCAGTCTTACTAATCAATAGCAAATAGAGCTAAAAAATTTAAAAAAATAGGGCTGTAAAGAGACCATGCGCTCGGTCAAATACAATCTTATTAATCAATAGCAAATAGAGCTAGAAAATATCAAAAATACACGTAACATGGAGAATGGAGTTGTATACCCATTTCATAAAATATGAAATACCCATCTCATATTTTAGATATTACCTGGATCATAAGTTCAAAATTTCAGAGCAACAAATAGATGCCATTGCAATGAATTTTGATATATTGGAAAAATTTTCCTGGTATAAAAAGAGCTTAATTGATCCAAGATATATCTTTTTAAGGCCGGATTTCCGGGTTTTCATTCTCTTTCCTCTTCCTTACAGTGGAGATTATCTTTAAATACATTGAGTAAATAGGCTGTAGTAGGCTAATAATGATTTAGCTTCCCTGCACTATAGAATATAACATATTGATTATGAAGAAAGCCAGTGCAATATGGTGAGATTTTTTTCCATCTGATATCTTATATTTCTACTCTTCCAAAACCATCACATCAGCTCACATATTGCATTTCTTTAAAAAAAACAAACAGATCATCTTCTTGACAATTTGAGACTTTGTAAACAATGTAGATATCTCTTAGTTTATCAAAGTAATGCTTATTCTAATTTAGATGGGTTTGAGCCAGCAAGTTAAGTTCAGCTTCCTTCTAAATTATCCTCAAAAGTAAAGAAACACAATGTAATAATGTATTTAAACTTTTAGATATGAAAAATATTTACTGTTTACTAAAAATGGCCTTTTTGAATTCCATTCAAGTATGGAAGTATGCTGTGAATTAAAAATCTGATCTGATAAAATGAAACATAAATACTTTAGCAAGGATTTTGGTCCTACTGCCCACGAGATGGCTGTAAATCTACTTGTAATACAAAGCTCTCTCTCGTTTGACAACTTCAAAGAGCCAACTATTTGTGTATTAAAAACTTCTGCCCAGATTACTATTAACGCTAATCTTGATGGAATTACTTAATAACAATGATTTTTATTCCTCTGAGAATGTCATGGTTCTGTGACTGTTATATTGCACGTTTCCAATCTGAGTTCTGACTTATTCCATTGTACAGATGGATAAAAATTATGGTCTGTTTCTCATGAAGGTGGGTTTAGTTGTAGTTGAATGAACATTATTAAAAATATATTTCTAGTGAATGTCAGTGTGCCTTACAAATTCCTAGATTTTATTTAGACACAGAAAAAGGGAAATATTTTTAATATAACAATTTCACAGACACAGACATAGTTTAAATAATCCAAGCTTTAATTACCAAAGGGTAAAGGACTAAGGGTGTCTGAGAACTTTCAAAATTGCACTCACATCACAATAGCAGTTGTTCTTGGAGAAGTGAAAGTGATACCAACTTCCAGACTGAGAGGAAATGTTCACAAATAAACCAAAAGTCTATTAGCAGCTATCACCTTCCCGCTCCCATATACTAAATAAAGATCTAGTCATAATTATACCCTGGTATTTATAATGGAAGATTCCCTGTACCATTTATTCAGGTCACAGGTTAAAAAAATCACTTTAAATATATTCAGGTATGTGAGACACAACACTGGTGATCCACTGTGTTCAGATGGAATCATTGGATTCAAATGCTTACAGGGGTGTCCACCCTGTGGCCTGTGGGCTGCATACTGATTTTGTGAGGACATTTTTGCTTACCTGTGGTGTTGGATGTCATGAAAAGTATGCATGGACCTTTCTTTGCTAATCAGCTTTCGTTAGTGTTTGTGTATTTACTGTATGGCCCAAGACAACTGTTACTCTTCTAATGTGGCAGAGGGGGAAAAAATGGTCAGACAGCCCTGCAGGCTTAAAACCTCTGTGTTTCACCATTATTTTCTCATTAATCTTCATGCTCCTGGGTGGGATGATCTCTATTTGGTCCAAATGATACAGGAAAAGAACAGAAGATTTTCAAAATGTCCCACGCAAAAAAAGTTGAGGTAGGAAAATGGCAACAGAATTCAGGTTTACGGGTTCCCTGAATATTGGTTGGTCTAGGAAGGCACAGTCCACTGAACTTCAGATTTAAAAGAAAATGCCTTTTTTGTTTTTTTCTAAATAGAGTCTCACTCCATTGCCCCGACTAGAGTGCTGTGGCATTAGCCTAGCTCACAGCAACCTCAAGCTCCTGGGATCAAGCAATCCTCCTGCCTCAGTCTCCCCAGTAGCTGGAACTATAGACACATGCAACCACTTCCAGCCAAAAGAAGAATGTCTTGGACAAGTAGAACAGAACAGTTACCTTAGGCTTTTGTTCTCTTTTTTCTGTTTTTTTATAGGACACCAAGAAGGCTTCCTCATGGAATTTACTTTTTAATTATATAAAACGTTCAGTTTTAGAATTAAAATTTGCACAGTCAGGCAACTTAGTAGGCAAGTTCAATTGCTAAAGTGTCATTGTATACACTTGTGGTTATCCAGGCCCTCATCTCACACCTGGTGACCAATTCCACTGGCCTCAGCACCTAGAGCACAAGCAGCAAGCAACTTCCACAATTTCTTTTTAAATAATTTTTGAGTTCAAGACCTTTTGTTGATGTTCTATTGCAAAATGGCAAGTGTTCACTAATAAACTGGGCTACCAGGGCTCTCCACTAACTCTTCCTCACTATTCTTCACTCTCATTCATTGATTCATTCATTCACACAATATTCATTGATTACCTGTGTATATCATGTGCTATGTTAGTCCAGTGTTATCCAAAGTCATGTAAACCCTCATCTTTCATCCTTTGGGAAATTCACACATTAGTAAAGGGAGAGACATGTAAACAAATGAAATAATCCATTGTGGGTAAGTCTATATAGTAATTAAAAATGTGTCGAGGCTGGGAAGCTAGGTCTCTGGCTCTGGCCCAAGAAACTGCCAGGACGTGGCCCCTGTACCAGCTCGCTTGGGGTATGACTCCCTGTAAGTGCTGGGGAGCCTGTTGTCTCAGTCAGGTCAGAGGTGCCAGAGTGCCTCAAAGGTGCAGCAGTCAGTCTTAGTGGAAGCCTAGCAGGAGCCTTGACTCACTTCTCCCGTGGCTATTTATAGAAGTGATCCTGTGGCTATGTACACCACAGGTGTGGAGATGGCCAAGCAAGTCTCCCCAAGATGTACGTGCTCTCGTGCTCTTTAACAAGAGACCAATCCCTTTCCCATTTCCTTATTACCAAGGTGACTCTTTTCAGGTGTCTCCTCTAAAAAAGTACAAAAAGTAGAGACTTACTTGAAAGAAATTCGTAATACTGAAGGTTAAAAGTATTTGACCTTGATTTAGTTGTAGGACTATTTACCAAAGGCTTATCATAGAAAAGAATCAGAGGATATTAGAAACAACAATCCAGATGAGAACATAATTTCAATAATTATGGTAGATTCATAGATTAGAATGGTAGGCAATTTGAAACCTAACCACATTACGGCCTCCCTAGGATTAAAATGAGATCTTCTTCCACCATTAATCCCTGGTTTTCTACTAGGCACAACATAGGAAGGGTCTGAAGATGGATTTCATTTTTTTTTTTTTATTGTTTGGGGATTCATTGAGGGTACAGAGAATTAGGTTGATTGCATTTGTTAGATAAAGTCCCTCTTATAATTGTGTTCCACCCCTAAGAAGTGTGCCATACACTGTGATCCCTAATTGATCCTCTTCTCCCCCCTCCTGCTCCTCATTTCCCTACCCCGCCCCTGTATTGGCTCATCTACTGCCTGAAGATGGATTTCTAGGGCAGCTTTTCCTGGCATGGAAGAGCCTTTCACAATCGCCCCTTCCTACTCCTGCTCAGTTGCTACCTGTTAGTTGTGGTCTTTGGTTGTTAGAAAGACAGTTAAGAGAAGTCAGACTAGCACTATTCCCTCACACAGAAAATAGCAGTCAGTTGGAACAAGAGGCTATAGGTTACCCCAGGCACTGACCATGTAAAACAAAACAATGGTTCCCCATCCAGGCTTGGAGGAGGGTACAGCATGACTATCTGTCCATCTAGCTCCACCAGTCTTGTAGTTAGTAGAAATTTTTTTTGAATTCTGACAATATCTTGACTGATAGTATTAATTTTACCATAGTTTGGGGTTTCATTTTTTTGTGTCTCCTTCTGAATCACTGTAGGAATTTTAGAGAGAAGTTTGGGGAAGCTTTTTCTGGGACATATGTCAGCAGTATTAAAGCCCACTATTGGCCCATACAACTTTTAAAAATTACTTCAGGCTGGACACTGACTCTCCACTTTGCCATAGTCTCTATCACTTTCCTACTGTCTTTTTTTTTTTTTTTTTTTTTTTTTTTGGTTGAGATAGAGTCTCACTATGTTGCCCTCGGTAGGGTGCCATGGCGTCACAGCTTACAGCAACCTCAAACTCTTGGGATCAAGCCATTCTTTGCCTCAGCCTCCCAAGTAGCTGGGACTACAGGCACATGCCACAATGCCTGGGTATATTTTGGTTGTAGTTGTCATTTTTGTTTAGCTGGCCTGGGCCAAGTTTGAATCCGCCACCATCAGTGTATGTGGCTGGCACCATAACCACTGTGCTACGGGGAGCCGAGCCATTCTCTACTGTCTTATACATGACTTACTCACCTATCTGTCCATTAAAGCTATTAGTGGGCCAGGATTGGTGGTTCATGCCTATAATCCTAGCACTTTGAAAGGTCAAGGTGGGAGAATCACTTGAGGTCAGGGGTTCAAGACCAGTCTGAGCAACAGCCAGGCCACCTTTCTACTAAAAATAGAAAAATTAACCCAGCATGTTGATGGATACAGACCTGCAGTTCCAGCTACTCAGAAGGCTGAGGCAGGAGGACTGCTTGAGCCCAGAAGTTTGGAGTTGTAGCTATAACACTCTAGCCTGGGCAAAAAAACACTAGATATTCTGTCTCAAAACAAAAAAACAAAAAAACAAACAAAAAAAACTATTAATGTTTACCATCCCTATCTTATAACAAAAATGGGGAAAAATATCACTTGGACAGGTATTATGGTTTTATCAAGGATTTTTAACATTTCCAACTTAGCATCAGCAGGAACCAACAATCAGTTCCTACAAAGAACTCTTAATGTTCCTAATATTTTCCATTCATTCCTAGACATAGGGAAGGAACCCCCACTATCTATAAAGTCTGCTTTTATCCCTTGAATGGAAGAAAGGAATGTGAGGTCTTACATCCTTATAGGAAAGGACAAGAAAATGCAGGCTATAAGGAGTGACAAGTATTGGGAATCTTGCCAAGTAATAAAACATTTGCCTTTCAAGCCAGGCACTGGGCCCAAATCAACTAGCTGAATCCTTCATGGTTCAGATCCTCTTCATTTTCTCTCTAACTCTCCATCTTGCTAGTCAACTCTGATGTTTTCCAAACATTGAGAAACTGGAATGTAATCCCCCAAAGTGAGGGATTTCCTCTGGGCAGCCACCCTGATCTTGGAAAGAAATGAGATTTTAGATTACCCACCCTCCTTCTGAGAAGTCCATTTCAGATTCTTTTCTGATAGCCTAGGGGAATGCAAATGACATTAGGGAAGACCTAAACCTTCCTATTATTCAGTGGAATCCAAAACAGTGAGCCCTTCTTCTGTTCTTTTCTGGGTAAATTCTTATTAGGTTGAAATATTTGAGGAGGTATAGAAGTATCTATGAGCTATATTGATCACATAATCCATTTTTATCCAATTTTTAAAATCTCTTTTGTTTTAGAAATATTTAAACAGAGAAGAGAAATTCTTAGATGTTGTTAAAAACACACCCAAAGATTGGGATTTTTATAGATGTTAGATATAAGGAGGGAATAGGCATGTTTAATAAGCACTTCAGGTGATTCTTTTTTTTTTTTATTAGTATTAGATCATAGCTGTGTACAATAATGCGATCATGAGGCACCATGCACTGCTTTTATAAATAGTTCAACACATTTTCATCACACTGGTTAATATGATTCTGATGCAGATCATCTAAGGACTGCACCTTGAAAAGCACTTTAATTGAATTTAATTACATCTGAAATGCATCTGCAGATTTTCCACTTTAAACTTTCAATCATTCTTGATTATGAGGGAATTGGATAACATAAATTTTCTAATAGCTGACAACCCTCATATTAGCCATCAATTTCAACATTTCCCCAAACCTCAACACTTGACAGAAAGGATTCTTCACCAGAACAAGAAAGAGAAGGAAATATCATTGATAATCAATCCATCAACTGGATAATCAATTCAAGTTCACTGTGCAAATTGGAGTTCATCTTGGGGTGTCAAAGTTTTGCAGGGGTCCTCAAACTGTGGCTCGTGGGTCACATGAGGCAGTCTGATTGTATTTGTTCCCGTTTTGTTTTTTTACTTCAAAATAAGATATGTGCAGTGTGCATAGGAATTTGTTCATAGTTTTGTTTTGTTTTTTTAAACTATAGTCCTGCCCTCCAACGGTCTGAGGGACAGTGATTTGGCCCCCTGTTCAAAAAGTTTGAGGATGCCTGTAAGGCACGAAACTTGTAAGAGAAAAAGAAGTGAATTTCCTGAATGGAAAAAGACTGTTATGGACCATTATTAGATGTTCTTAGATGTGAAGTCCACTGGTCCTTTCTGATTCACCCATGCAAGTTTCAATTTGCTGGGCTTATTGGTGTTGCTGGGAGGGATTCATTTGTTTCCATCTGCACAAATTTTACACTTCTTGATTTTTGTGCATCTCGGAACTTTCAGATGACCCACATTTGTCCTTATCAAGGTCAACAAGGGCTGAAGTATTGAATATGTGATATTAATATAGCATGGGTTACAATTAATTAGCATTTCTTTGGAGATTTTTCTTAGTTTGTGTATTGATTTTGTTTGAGGTCTTGAGGACTGAGTTCAGAAGGAAAATTGACTCCTGTTAAAATGTATGTGAAAATATTTAGGAAAGTGCAAATGCGGCATACATGAGAAAATTCCTGAAATAACAACTTTTGCCCTTTTATAAAGTATCCCTATAAGCCTCATACCTTATTTTCTTTAGAATTCACTTAAGATGAATGTGAGTAAGGTGATTTATAATCTCTGATAAGACTGTTTTAGACTTTGAAAAGATTCCAAATGTGGTTCCATCAATGACTAAAATAATATGGCCTGTTTGCACAGTCAACACCATAATTTGCACACGTAGCTTGATAAATACGTGTATGTACTCTAGGTAGCAATATCTGAGGCACAAGGGTTTCAGGAGGCTCTGTTTGCTTTGTATGTTTGCTCACAGATTTCTTTTTTTGCCCTTTTGAAAGGATGGAAATAGACACAAATAACATTTATTCCCAAAGTAAAGTTTTTACATATTATGGGTAAACACATTAAGATTGGCAGGTTAATTCTAATATGTTCCTTCCTTTTAATGTTATTGTCACATACTGGCACATATATAAAAGCTTTAAAATAAAAACCGAAATCTAGGCTCTTTTTGTTCCTGTCTCCTCCCTCCCTCACCCCCCAGCTAAAAGGCATTTAAAAGTTTGCATTTCTGTGACTTACTTTCTTATACAACTAAAAGATTAAGGCTAGTCTTTATCTTTAAGGTTTAACTTCTTTTTGAGTTCTTGTGGTTCTCCTCTCTCTCCATTTCTCCTTTCCTTCCTCTCTCTTCCTTCAATAATACAAGTAAGTACCTAATATGGCCAGGCACGTTCTGCGCACTGCGGAAGCTGGGGTGAGAAGATAACATCCTTGCTCTCCTGGGGGCTTGCAGCCTAGTTGAGGGTACAAGGAGGTGAACAATTACATTATAGTTGTGTGACCAGCACCATCACAGGGCAGTCTCAGGGGCAGGCTTGCAAGTTGAGTAGGGGCACCTGGCAAGATGTCTAATGTACTCTTGTCGGGGAGGGGAGGCCAAATAAGGCTCCTAGAAGAATCTCCCATAGGTTGTTGCTGATTTATGACAATTTCCATCTTTTAACCCTAAATTACTCTTTATAGAAATACTCAGTTTTCTGGCCTTCCTTTGACTTTCTGAATATATATTTTATATATTTATGGCTGCCATGCTCTTGGCCAAAATTTACCCATTTTGTCTCCAACAGCTACTGTGTTATGCTATTAAGATTTGGGGATTTCTCTGTCCCTAACTAAGATGCCCCTTGATCTTGATTCAGGCCAGCTGTGGGGTACGACCACCACATCTCTGAGGCTGACCCTGGTGGAAATCCCAGAAACAACTTGAGAAGATTCTCCTCTCTTAGCCTTAGCTACCTAAGGCTTTTGGTAAAGGTATCAATTTGTATTTCCAATTTACACATACCTTCTCTCAGCTTCAATTCTGATTTTTTTTTCTGGTTTCCTTTTACATTCTATCTTCCCTTTGAAAAGTTTAAGTATGCAATTTAAAGAGGAAAATATATGTTCAAGAAATTTTGCTATAGGAGATAGACACTATGAATGATGATCATCACTTATCAACTATTTTACTGTACTATTTTATGCAAAAGACTATATGCTGATATCCCTAAGGGTGTGTGTGATAAAAGCTATATTAGGTAAGATAACCAATCATGAAACTTCTGATTTTTTTCAAGGCTCTTAGTCAGTAGTGCAACTAGTCTGATTTTTTTCCCCCTAGTATGGGCACTATAATTTATCAGTTTTCATGACTCTTTGAACATGGAGAACCAAATCTGTGGTTGTAGTTTTTTATGGAAAACTTCATCGCTGGCTCCATTTTAAGGCCATGTCCTTGTTTTTTTTTCTCATCCAATTTTTTTCCACATAGAAATATCTATCTCTATTGTTTTATTTAATTATGAAGTCAATTCAGTGCTCCAAGTAACAATATTTGAACAATATTAAAAAGCAAACAAGAACCTGAAATATCCCAATAATCTCATACCAACCCCTCTTCTAGAGAATGTTAATGTTTTTACCTACTTTTAATTAGATAGTTCAATGTTTATTTTTAAACATATCTTCATAAGCTGCTTTAAATTCTTCTGGAACATAGCAGTCTGCTACTGAATAAAGAATAAAAGTGTTTTTAATAATACCTCAAAGTTTACAAAGCACTTTTCACATTTTAATCTTATAAACAACAATCAACAGTACCTTCTAACTTATGGTCATTTTATTTATTTTTTATTTTATTATTATTTTTTTTAGAGACAGAATCTCACTTTGTCGCGTTTCGTAGAGTGCCCTGGTGTCACAGCTCACAGCAACCTCCAGGTTTTGGGCTTCGGTGATTCTCTTGCCTCAGCCTCCAGAGTAGCTGGAACTACAGGTGCCCACCACAAAGCCCGGCTATTTTTTTGTTGCAGTTTGGCTGGGGCCGGGTTCGAACTCGCCACACTCAGTATATGAAACCGGCACCCTACTTACTGAGCCATAGGCGCTGCCCACCAGAGTCATTTTAGTGTTGCCAAAAATCTTTGGTTGAATTTAATTTTCTTGCCAATGAATTTTTGTTGTTATTGTCAGTATTCTGGTGTATTAAGTTAGGAAAAAGACTATAAGTCATACTTCAAGCTTATATTGACATTCTTTCCAGCGGACTGTGAGATCATCAGTAGCTACATGTCAGAATGAAAAGAGCAAAACAGAGCAAAAAAGAACAAAACAGAGCAGGAGAATAGGTAAAAATATACTAGTAATTGAGGAGGGGGGGGTCAGAAGTAACAATTCCTTTCAAATTATGTTTTATATCACATTTTGTTTTAATTCTATGAGGATTTTTCTTTTGTAAAGACAGGGGTTTTACTATGTTGCTTAGGCTGGTCTCAAACTCCCGGCCTTATGTGAGGCTCCCTTCTAAGCCTCCCAAAGTGCTAGAAGGAATTGTTTGACTAAACAATCAAGCTCTAGGCATAATTCTCATTGAATGATTTTCCGGTGCTATTCAGAGACTCAGTGTGGAAGTTCTGATTTTTCTAGTGAAACTGAAGGGAATCGTGTGCATGCATATGAATTGGTACTTTTTTTTACCACAAACCAGCCAGAGGTACAATATATGCCACTGTCTTCTATCACTGCCTCTAGGGAAACAGGATGATAGTTCACAAGAGGACTGTCTTCATTTGGACACTGATTTCATTTTTTATTTTTATTTTTATTTTTTGAGACAGAGTCTCACTATGTTGCCCTTGGTAGAGTGCCATGGCATCACAGCTCACAGCAACCTCAAATGTTTGGGCTTAAGCAATTCTCTCAGCCTCCCAAGTAGTTGTGGATTACAGGTGCCCGCCATAACACCCGGCTATTTTTTTGTTGTAGTTGTCATTGTTGTTTGGCAGGCCTGGCATGTTTCGAACCCACCAGCCTCAATGTATGTGGCTGGCGCAGTAACTACTGTGCTACGGGCACTGAGCCTGGACACTGATTTCAAATAAATAAAATGTGATTATAATAAGCAGAAACTCTTGAAGTCCAGTCAAAGGCAACAACTGAAAAGTGGAATGTTGTTTAGAAAATAGATGACACTAATTTTTGCTCTTGTTGTGTTTGCTAAAAGTGATTTCATAGGACATGGAAATCTAGCTCCAAGGGAATTTGTTATTTTGTATTAGTTAAACATTTTTTTCCAAGGAACTTTAGATGTTGAGTTTAGAATAAGTATGCTATTGTCCTTTATCTACTTGCTCTTAGGCCAGATGGTACTGTAACGAGGCAAAACACACAGAATATTTAGATTTCAAAGTGGCATTTTTTTTATACAAAAACAAACTTGTATGAGAAAATGTTGAATTGTTTATGACTAGCCTGAGCAAGAGCAAGACCTCA
The DNA here is from genome assembly GCA_963574355.1 of Loris lydekkerianus. Taxonomy (NCBI): domain Eukaryota; kingdom Metazoa; phylum Chordata; class Mammalia; order Primates; family Lorisidae; genus Loris; species Loris lydekkerianus. Next base: position 23,334 of record CAUYPK010130617.1, read on the forward strand.
TACCTACAAAAAATAGAAAAATCAGCCCCACATGTTGATGCCTGCCTATAGTCGAAGCTCCTAGGGGTGCTGAGGTAGGAGGATGGCTTGAACCCAGGAGTCTGAGGTTGTAGTGGGCCTGATGCTGCTCCTGCACTCTAGTGAGGGTGACAGAGTGAGACTCTACTACAAAAGAAAAGAAAAGAAAAGGGAAAGGGAAAGGGAAAGGGAAAGGGAAAGGGAAAGGGAAAGGGAAAGGGAAAAGAAAAGAAAAGAAAAGAAAAGAAAAAGAAGAAAGCAAAAGAAAGAAAGAAGGTTGAATTAGCTAAGACCTACCTCCCAAACCACTAGCCTTTCTATACTATTTTAGGTTATGCCTGAGAGCCTGTCATATCAGTACTTTAACAAAGTAAGGGTTGTGATCATTGAAATGATCCAACTTTGGCTTCAGAAAGTTGATCATAAATATACAATCAGTGTTCAGCCCTCACAGTGCTCATCAATGCGGTTTGTGTTAGATTAAATGTTCAATGTAGTTCATCAAACATTTTTTTTTTGAGTATTGAGGACACAAAAATGACTACAATAGAATAGTTGTGCTCTCAAAGGAAATCTAAGATAATAGAGAGCAAATATTTAGGAGACACCAATTTCTATCATTAATGTATTTTGTGAAACTTAATTGTGTGGGATCATATCCTCTACTTCCTTTACGTATTTTCATAATGGCTAACAGAAAATGGAAGCCGAGTTTTTTATTGACAGAGTAACTGAATTATAGAAAACTTGTTGCCAAATTCAGGTAAACAGTTTCTGAGGTCTGCAGAGGAGATGAATAGAATTAATGTCAGTTTCTAAATGTAATTTTTTGATAGCTTTATAATCTGTTGTCTTTTGCTGTAATATTTGAACAAATCCTTCAACACATGGAGAAAGAATGACAATTTTTTGAAAAGGTTATTATATAAGATTTTCTGTGTGATAAAACCACACCCAAAGGGCCTCACCCAAATGAGCTTTATATATGTTATTAGACTCAGGAATGTTAAGTGTGTTGGATTTGGTCCCTGTTGGGCAGTCATATGACGCAAACAGTGACTCTGAAAGGAAGCCATAATATATGGTTTAACCTCTTAACAGTTGTGATGTCATTTTTTATGTGGTAAGAAAAACAAATGCTGTCACATTTTATATTTGAGACTCAGCAAGCCAACATCAAGAGATTAAGTATGCACATTACTAACACACTATCACGAATGCAGTCTGATGCCAGGGAATCACTTGAGAGTGCAAACACTCCTCACTAACTCAGTGCTGTGAAATGCAAAGATAAGCTTGCTGATAAGCTATCACCCTCCTGAGACACTGTGTTTTTCTCTGAGAAGGAAGGAGAGGCAATTTTAAATATTTTGATCTGAATGTTAATTCACATCATCTTGTTTATCTAGTATCTGCTAATCTTTCTAGGCTTATAATTTAAAAATTCAGCGTAACAGTAACTAAAACTAAAGAAAAATCCATATGTTCACGTAAAAGAATCAGAACAGATTAAATTGGGACACAGTAAGTAAAACTGCTGGTTTCCAGTGTTTACGTTCTTGAAATACGGTTTTGAGTCATTTTTGGGAGACATAAACATACTACTTTATGTTTCCTATCTTGTTTATTATGCACATAATTTAACAGTTTGTAATAGTTGAAGCTACATCTCTCTGCCGACTGGCCTATTGTTGAAACGGCTTCACTCAAGGAGGAGAGTTTTAACTGTGTAATTCAGGTACGTATATTTTCTTTTAGCAAAGTGTGTGACATTCAATTTGTCACAAATGAACATTTTGCTCGACTGAACAGCTTTGCTCTGTGTTTTGCTTGTCTACTGAGGCAAATGAAGGCTGATGGGAGGGCTTTTCCAGTGAGTTAAACACCAAGAGGGGAATGAAGCAGGATTTGAGTCAGTTATCAGAAAATTCCATTCTTGCTGAAGATTTTATAATGTATAATAAGATATAATCATTAGAAATAATTACATAAATCTTAACTCTTGGTAACAGAATCTCCCCGCCCCCCACTTCTAAGCCTTTAGTAAAAAGATTACTTTGTACTGTGATGGACTTTCTGTATTTATTATTTCTTTTATTATTATTATTATTATTATTATTATTAGGTGATAATGGAAACATAACTGGCTCTATACCAAACTTCTTCATATTTTTTAGAAGGAAGGGTTATTGGTGTGTTTTATTATCTGGTTTAGCATTAGGTATATGCCTGTGAATTTTTATTGGGGGTTGCCTAGGAATTTGCATGCTTAGGTGATCTCCCATTCTATTAGTGGATTCTGTCTGTTTATTTAGTCATTATTTTTTGGAGTATCTGCTATGTTCCTAGGACTATGCTACATACTGGAATAAAAGCTGATAACCTATAAGGTCTGTCCTCAAGGAGCTTGATGTTTGTGTCTTGCTTAATTTTCCAGATTTCTAGGTCAACCCACTGACAGATATGAAGTATTAGTTCATCCATTTATTCCACAAATTTCATTTTTGTCAAATATGTGCTAGGCATTTGGAACTGAACAGGTGACAGGACCAAAATGGAGAACTGCTCTTCTAGAATTTACAAGCTGTGGGAAAGGGGAGGATATATTGTGGTTAATTAATCACATTAATAAAAGTATAATAAAAAATTAAGATAAATTCCCCTAGGAAAAGAACACAGATATATCAACGATTATAAATAAGAAATTCAACCAAGATAAGGGAGGAGCTTAGTAATGACTTAATTGGAGAAGCGGATCAGGAGAAAAGGGACACCACCTTCAAAAGTCATGTTCCTAAATCAGGATGCCAACTTCTGATCCCAGCCAAGAGAGGAGAATGAGTCAGGAAGGATAGAATAATCAACTGTGGCAAGCAGCGTTGGGATGACAAGGAGGAAGAGGATTGAACAACATTCATTGGATGTGACAGTACTGAGGTCATGGGTGACTAGAGAAGGTTCTATTTTTTTTTTTTTTTTTTTTTGAAGACAGAGTCTCACTATGGTGCCCTTGGTTGAGTGCCATGGAGTCACAGCTCATAGCAACCTCAAACTCTTGGGCTTACGTGATTCTCTTGCCTCAACCTCCCAAGTAGCTGGGACTACAGGTGCTTACCACAACACCCAGCTAGTTTTGGGGTATAGTTGTCATTGTTGTTTGGCAGGCCTGGGCTGGGTTCGAACCCGCCAGTTCCAGTGTATGCGACAGAGCCGAGAAGGTTCCATTTTTGTAGGATGATAGTGGCTGAATCATGACTGGAATAGACTGAGGATTAAATAGAATGGGAGGAGGGCAGTGGAAGTATAAACAAAACCTTCAGGAACTGTGGCTGTGAAGGAAGATGATGCAGAGGTCCTTGGGAAGACTAATTTCTTTGTTTATTTACACATGGAAGGGGACTGAGCATGTTTGACTATCAAAGGTAGGATACAGTTTAGGGATTGTTGAAAACACAGTACAGAGAAGGGAAAACTTGTAGTAAGTTTCCTCACTGGTTGAAGGCAAGAGAGGATTAGACCCAGAACTTCATAAAGGGACTACCTGAGAGAGAAAACAGAAGGGAGGATGGTTGTGGATGTAAGTGGATTTGGTGCAAAAAAGTGGGAGTAGAAATTGCTCCCATTTGACTGATTTGCATTTCTCTGAAAAGTTGGAGCTCTGCATGTCTGTTGAAAGGAAGCAGGGTGAAGGACTGGTGAAGCTGGAGTGAGGGTGTTACTTAGCTGTCCTGTTCTGTGGCTTTCCTTTGCAGTGCTCACACCTGGAGGGCAATCCTTGAGAAAGCAGGTAACTGAGTTCATTCTGAGTTGGAGTGAGAAAAGACCAAAGGGCAAAGATAGTGTAGGTACTGAGAAAAAGTGTTTTTGAAATGATGGGCCATGGAAATAAAAAGAGGACTGATAAAAAGGAAAAGGAAGAAAAGTGGGGCCTGAGGAGAAGATTTGGACCCAGTGAACAATCCATGGAGTGCAATCCATGAGACCCAGAGGGAGAGTTGAAGGCAGTCTCAGCACCATGTAATCTCAGGCTCGGAGGGAACTGTCCTTTCAGAGGTCTGCCCTGTGATGGCCCAAACACTCCCTTGCTGCAATTCTCAGATGGAAGGGATGTGTGGTTCAGGGCAGAGGCTCTGGCAAGATTGAGACTGCAGTGAGACAAGAGCCAGCAGTGATGGCTGTGGGCCACTGACACCCATGTGGATTCCAGGACCTGAGCAATGTGACATTTCTTAATCCTTTTGTCACAGTGAGTTTATTAAGCTGTTAAGTAGATACAGACATCTGTTTTAATGCACCCACTCTATAATTTGCACAGTATCAATTTTCTTCAGTGGGTAATGAAAATACTTTCATCTTTCTCATTCATTCTTTAAATTATCTGTGATGTATATTGATTAAAAGTAATTGCATTTTTACGCAAACAATGATCAATCAGCAACATCCAACTCTGCTAACACTTGAGTTTGGTGTCAGACACGAGTACCTGGAGTTGGACCCCCGGTAGGGAGAGGCTCTAGGGAGATGCCATCTTCTCACATGAGAGCAAACTGCCCAGCTTTTTCAGCACTACTTTGCTCTCCACTAGCCAGAGCATATCTCTAATAATGAAGCCCTCATCATCCTACAGCTAGTTTATGGCAACATCTTCCTGGCTGCTCTCCCCTCTTTAGGACTTTTGATAATTTTTTAACTATACACTCAACTCAGTTATTAATTAGCTTTAAATTCCTGTTTTCTTCTGTTACCTCATTGTTCAAGAAATAGAAGCAGGTTGTGTTTTTCTAACCACATCGGGATAGGAATAAATCCATCTACTTCTTAAGTGTGAGACATTGGCCATGGCACGTAACTTCCTTCGGCCATAGTTCCTTCACACATTTAAAAATGAATGTATGACTATTGGACTAGGTGGCCAAAATCTTTGTGGTTTGGAATGGTATCTGCTGGGGCCAGAGTTCTCTTGCAAACCTGCAATGCTGCTGCTGCTGCAGCCTTCCCCTCCAGCGCCTGGTTCCTGTCCTGGTAGCAAACCCACTGAGCTTCAGGATCCTTATATGGTAAGTTGGTAGAACCTGCACCTACCTTGAGGGTTGTTCGAAGATTTAATTTCCAGTAATGGAGCCTAACACTGCGGCCTCACACAGCATTTCTCTTCTTCCAGTCTGGGGCTGTAGTGCCCTCTACCCCAACATATTGGGGCCACCTCCTCACCAAACACAGCCATGCATTTTTCTGATCAATGTTGTGGCTCAATTGTCTCAGTAAGACAAGCCATTTGCAATCCTCCATAGGGGCACCATCCTATTTCCGGCCTCTGTGCTCTGTTTTTATTTTTGTGTGTATTAGGTTTTGTTCATTTCTTAATTTTTACCTTTTCTTTTTACCAATTCAAACGGAAAACCTGGCCTAAAATCCCTTCAGAAAAGGACCGCTGAGGATTTTGACCTTGAGCTTTAAGTTTCTGGGATTCTAAGCTCAAAGAGAGATCCTCTCTCACTCAAAAACAAAGCTGGGAACCCAGTAAGTACGCACATGATGAGTAAACAGATGGATTCTGAGAAGGAGCCTCCGTTACCATATGCAAGTACAAAGCCCCTGTTCTGGAGGCAACCCTTGCACGGCACATGTGACATTCATTTCCTATCAGCACTTCTGCCCTGACTTAGCCCCTCTCTCTGTCAGCAGTTTGTGTCTGCTGTATTTTCCCAATTAAAATAAGCAGGATCCCCTCTGTCTCAGTCCCTGATGGGCTACAACATTTAAGCACTTTGCTTGGCGAGAAGTAGGCATTTAGGAATACGTGGAATGAATGGTTGCTAGGGAGGATGGCGGCGTCTTGATTTTATGCTGGGCCCATCCCACTGCGCACGTGGGGACTTCACAGAAGTTATTTCATGAACGCGGCGCGGCTTCCCCTTATCGCACAGAGTTCATTGAAGTGGGGCCAGCTCCCCGCTTCTTCTAGCCTTACTGCCAAGGCCGGAGAGGGCTGGAGTGGCCTGGAAGGTGGTTGCAAACAGGGTGGGGGATTTGCTTTCTTATAAAGATACTTCAGGAGACTGCGCCGTGTTTCCAGGAAGAAATGAGCTCAGGCTGCGCTGGCAAGGAACTAGGACAGAGCGCGACGTTTACCTGCGGTTAGAAAGCCTTAGGTGTTACGGGAGCCTGGCCCAGGTCGGGGGGCGGAGGGGTGCCCTCGTTAGCCCTCAGAACTCCACTAGAGCAGGAAGACAGCCGGCCAAGTCAAGTTTCCCTCAACATACATTTCCTGGGGTCCCGGTGCACCACGAGCTCCCGGCTCAAGCCTACCTACTCCGCTGTCGTGGGTGCTGGTCTCTTCAGGGCGCAGCTCGTTTCTTCCTGACCCAGGTTGCAAAACAAATTCAGCTCCATGGGAAAATGTCTAAGAGCGGCCAGGGGACAGGTCCCCATGGACAAACACACATAACTTTCAATTCTGTCCCATAATGTGGGATCGCGAATTCTCTCTAAACGCACAAAATCGTCCCCAGCCCATGGAGGGTCTAGCGTGGCTCCCAGGGCAGCAACAGCTCCGGAGTTCTGAGCTCCAGGGAAAACACGCAGGGAATGGTCCCCGGGACTCGTTCCCAGGAAAGCGCCAGCATCCGGGGAGAGTTTTTCCTTCTCCGAGGACTGGCAGGGCTGCGTTCCAAACGCGAGCAAGGTGGGCCGTGTGAGCGACTCTCCCTTTTAAAAAGAATAAATAAATCGGAGGCAGCGCACAGCCCCGCTCGGGTTTTCTGAAGTGCGCACTGCGGTCGCTACCGGGGCTGCTGGGTGTTTGTGCTCCCCGCCTTAGCTGGGCTGACACTGGAGGGAGGAGCAGAAGCCAGAGGGGTGCTAGGGTGGGGGTGGGGGGCGGCGAGAGCGAACCATCCCGAGTCAAGACAAGCAGCACATTCACAAATAACGCCCCCACCCCCAGCGCACGCGCTCCCATTCAAAGCTGCCCGGCTCCACGGCCGCACAGCCGCTCAGAGACGCGCCGGCCCCAGCGCAGCCCTGCACTGCCGGGCGCACCCTCCAGCCCGCCTGCCAGCAGCCGCGGACCCCTGCAGTCCGCCCAGGAGGCGGTTACTTCTTCCAGGGAGGGGGTCCACGCCGGAGACTCTTGTTGGTGCTCCCTCCTCTCCCCGGGGACTATGGCAAGGCTAGAGACGCCTCCGCGCCCGGGGTTCCTGGCCCGCCTCCTCCGTGGCACCTGGTGCCTGCTCTATGTCGCCGGTCAGGTAGGGAAGTCTGCGCGTCTTGCGTCCCTCCCAGATTTTTCTTCCGTGCTACAGCGGGAAGCGCTACCGCTTGTGGCGCGTTCTCGTCCAAGAAGGTCTCTTCTAGGGCTTCGCTGCCGCCCAAGCTGGGACAGGTGGCGCGGGGGTTGGAGCTACGGAGGGCCCTGTTGGTGAGCTCCGGGCTGGCGAAGTCAGTTTCTTGGCTAAGCCTCGGCCCGGCCTCTTGGGACCCTGCCTCGGCTTCTCTCCGGGGTCCTGCTTCCAGCCGGGCAGAGATCTGGCGAGAAGGCGGTACCCGAGCCGGGGAGCGGTCACCGCCCGGCAGCTCGCGCCCCCTACCCTTTCCGGACAGTCCTTCGCGAAGCCCCCTCTCTTGCTCCTGGAGGAGGCTCTGGTGGCACTGGAGAGGTTCGGGCGATGGGACACTCCTCCTCATTTCCGCCCTTTTGGGGACCCAGTGAACTTCTGACATCGTCACCTTAGGGCCACCCGCGGTCGAATGTCAGGGCGGAGCGTTGTAAAGTGCGCGGATGCGGGGTCAGGGGGGCTCCCGGGTTCCTGTCGCTCAGGAGGATTGGCCCTGACCACACCCCCGTCCGCATCCTCCCTGGGTTTGCTCCAGGGCCAGACAGAGTGTGGGGCATGGAAATTGGGGGGTTTCCTGAGTTCAGGGCCCGAGGAGGTGCAGAAGGGCCCTTGGGAAAGAGCGTCTCTTGTCCAGTTTGCTTTGCAGTGGTTTATTATTGCAAGACCCCGGAGGGAGCTGCTTAGGGAACTGGGTGGGAGTTGAGGGTCAGTCAAACCCAAGATGCCTGTAGCATCCTTGGTTTTCATGCTCATTAAAGCCCACGACTTACAGACAGTTTGTGCATAATTTAGCCTACGTAGATTTGCTTTTCACAGGATTACTTGGGTAATTCTGGGAAAATGCCCAAATACTCTTGGCCGGAATGATGGCCAGATAGCCTCCCTTTCCTCTGTTTTGCTTGTGGAGACTTGCCTGAATCAGAGGATGGCCTTCCCTCTTATTTAACGTTTGAAACTTGTTTTCAAATGTACAGTTTAATGGTCATTTTGATTGTAGGGGGAATGTAGGCTCAGAAGGACCCAGAGCCCGCTAGGACCAAGGAGGAGGGATTACCTTAATTAGTGAAAGAAATTTTCAGCAGGTAACACCTGCTTAGATCGGAATATGACAAACAATTGGAAAAGCTTGTCTTAATGACCAGCACGTTTTATTCCCATCCCTGGAAGGGCTTCTCAGCGATGGCTGCACAGTAGGATCACCTAGGGAGTCCTGAAATTTCCTGGGCCAGGGCCACACCCAGCTGCATTACATCATAATCCTGGGGGAGAGGGAAGGCTGAGGCATCAGAACCTCAAAAGCTCCCAAGTGATCCCATTGTGCAGCTGGGTTGGAAACCACTGTGCAAAAAAGGCCTGCCTTAACACGACTTATTGTTATAGAAATCATGGCCCCAAAAGTAAACTCAAAAGAAACAGTAAAAAAGGCCTAAAACAGAGGCTCTGGAGCTCTGACATGTAGCTTCCAGTCCTGGCGCTGTCCCTAACTAGCTGTGTCATTTTGGTCAAGGCCCTTACCTTCCATTTCCTCATCTGTTAAATGAAAGTGTTGGCCTAGGTTCTCGAACATACAGCTAGCTTCAACAACTCCAGGCACCTGGATATCAAAACCGAATCAAGACAACCTGTCTTTATTTATAAATATCCACAGGGCTAGAAATTCTACCTTATCCTTGTGATTTTGCTGAAATATCTGCTAACATTTGGATTCAGCAAAAAGCTAAAAACTACTGTAGGTTCTTACACTTCAGTTTCATGGAGTATTTTTAGGAAAAGCTTTCCTATTGCCTGTTCAAACCCACTTCAGTCATCATGTGCCTCCTTGGCATTAAGGACTCTGATTTTCATAACTTCACACACCTGTACTAGCGCCACTTCTTAACCATTTCTTCTGGATGAGGGTGATGAAAGCTGATTTGGCTCATGTGTGTGGGGTAGGGTGGGGGGAGTGGTTCATTGTTTAATTCCAAATGGATCTTTCTTGTTCCACTCTTCAGGGCTGTTATCCACATGTGCGGAACCTGGCTAAACTTGGTAGGGAAAGGATAGAAAAGAATTTAAAGTGGTTGGTTTTGAATTCTGGTAAAATGCAAAATTCCTTGAGAGTCAGGTGTTTGCCAGAGCAATCTTGCAACACTGTTTTAATGTCTTTACTTTAAAAAAATCGCATGGGCATTGTAGTTAATTGTCAAATTAAATGGGTCAGAAATTTGAGGATACTTAATATCAAATCAAGAAGAAATCATTCTATAATGATAGCCAGTGCCAGATGACTTAAAACTTATTTGGAATTTATGTATATACTTTTAGGCTTTTAAATATTTTATAGTTAACTTTTTTTAAAAATTTCAGAATATGACAGGGGTACACATGTTTTGGTTACATAGGGTGCTTTTGTGTATTTTAAGTTGAAATTGTTAAGTGTGCCCTTCACCCAAGAAGTGTACAACGTACCCAGTAGGTGTGAATTTACTCACCCCTTCTTCCTCCCTCCCACCTACTTGCATTCAGTTTTGCTTTTGTATGTGCACATAAATGTTGATGAATTAGTTCCAATTTAGTAGTGAATACCTGTGGTGTTTGTTTTTCCATTCTAGAAATACTTAGGATAAGGTCTTCAGTTCCATCACGGTTGTCACAAAAGGTACTAAGTCACCATTTTTAAGGTAGAGTAGTACTCAGTGGTAGACATATACCTCATTTTATTAATCTGTTCGTGTATTGATGAGCACTTGGGTTGTTTCCACATCTTTACAATTGTGAATCATGCTGCTATAAACATTCAAGTGTAAGTGTCTTTTTTATAAAATGTCTTTTTTTTTTTTCCCCCTTTGGGTTGATACCTGGTAGTGGGATTGCTGGATGAAATGGTAGGTCTACTTTTTAGTTGTTTGAGGTATCTCCATAATACTTTCATAGAGATTGTAATAGTTTGTGGTCCCACCAATAGTGTGAGAATTTCCCTTTCTGCATCTCTGCCAGCATCTGTTGCTTCGGAACTTTTTTTTTTTTTAGACGGAGCCTCAAGCTATTGCCCTGGGTAGAGTGCTGTGGCATCACAGCTCACAGCAACCTCCAACTCTTAGGCTTAAGTGATTCTCCTGTCGTCGCCTCCCAGGTAGCTGGGACTACAGGCGCCTGCCACAACACCTGGCTATTTTTTGGGTGTAGCTGTCATTATTGTTTGGGGGGCCTGGGCTGGATTCAAACCCGCCAGCTCAGGTGTACGTGGCTGGCACCTTAGCCGCTTGAGCCACAGGTGCTGAGCCAGCTTTGGGCCTTTTTGATACACACCGTTATCAATGTAGTTAGGTGATATCTCAGTTTGGTTTTGATTTGCGTTTTCCTGATGAGTAGAGATGTTAAGCATCTTTTCCTATCCTCATTGGCCATGAGTCTATCTTCATTTGAAGAGTTTTGGTTCATATTTTTTGCTCACGTTTTAATGGGGTTGTTTGACCTTTTCTTGTTAATTTTCTTGAGTTCTTAGTAGATTATGGTTATCAATCCTTTATCTAATGGATAGTATGCAATATTTTTTCCAATTCTATGTGTTGTTTGCTCTATTGATTCTCTTTGTGTAGAAGCTTTTGAGTTTATAGTTTGATTAGGTCCTATTTGTTTATTTTTGTTATTGCTATGATTGCTTTGGAGGTCTTCACAAACTATTTGCCTAGGTAGATATCTATTAGAGATTTTCCAACATTTTAGCTAGAATTCTTATTGTTTCAGGTCTTAGGTTTAAGTTTGTTATTCATTGTAAATTTTTGTGAGTGGTCAGAGTGTGAGTCCTATTTCAGTCTTTCACATGTGGCTTTCCAGTTTTCCCAGAACCATTTATTGAATAGGGATCCTCTTCCTCAGGGTATGTTTTTGTCTGCTTTGTCAGATATTAGATGGGTTTATGAGAATTATTTCATCTCTGCATTCTCTGTTCTGTTCTGTAAGTCTATGACTCTGTTTTTATGCATGTACCATTCTGTTTTGACTGTATTGCTATAGATTACTATAGTATAGTTTGAAATCTGGTAAAGTGATGCCTCTAGATTTGTTCTTATTACACAAGGTTGCATCAGCTATTTGGGGTCCTTTCTGATTCCATAGGAAGCATAGACTATTTTTCTAGATCTGTGAAGTATGACATTGGTACTTTAATATGTGTTGCATTGAATCTAAATCACTTTGTGTACTATATTTTAACAGTGTTGATTCTGCTGATCCACGAGCAAGATATGTTTTTCCATCTGTTTACATCCTCTGCAAGTTCTTTCCTCAGTGTCTGGTAATTCTCCCTGTAGAGACCTTTCATCTCCTAAGTCAATATATTCCTAGATATTTCATTTTCTTTGATGCTACTGTGGAGGGTATTGTGTCTTGGATTTGATTCTCAGCTTGACTGTTGCTGATGTATATGAAAGTTGCTGATTTGTTTACATTAGTTTTGGAACCCAAGACTTTGCTGAATTTATTTATCAATTCCAGGAGACTCTTGGTTGAATCTTTACACTCAACATATGAAGGCATGACTACCAAACTTATCAGGCCTTTCTCATATAAATTATAGTAAAAGGATGCTCTGCAAACAGGGGCTGCTACTGCCTAACCCGAATTACACATGATCTATACCCTCCAGATAATCCAAAGAACAATTTTAGTGCAAATAAAAATTACCTGGAAATCCCAGAATTTTTCTTCTCACTGAATTTCTGCTTTTAAGAGTTATTTCCCTCTCCTGTTCTGACTGAATCACCCTCCTAATTTCCTAGATGCTTTTCATTCCCTGCAGCTTGAAGATAGCCTCACTGTTTAGGTTCTTATAAGACTGATTATTTTGCTGATTAATATTATTTCCTACACTGAACCTAAATTCATCCTATTACCCTAATTACTCTAAAGTAAGGAAGTGCATAACAAACTAATGGTTTTAATCAGTAGGCATGTCAACTAAATGATTTCAATAACCTGACTATAGCAATCCATTGTAAAATCAACAAGGTCGGGCAACAGAGTGTATTGCCAGATGAGCAAAAATCCATTGCTATTGCTTAAAAATAGCATTTAGTGGCAATTTGTGGCCTTTTGGTAGTGTATGAGAGAGAGCTGATACAAACACAATGAATGATTATTTTCATTTGCAGTGGTATTCTAAATGGTATCCTTGTTAGGAATTCGGTAATGCAGTAAATAGTTCCAGGGGAGCAGGAAAGAATGTGGGCCTTTATAGGCACCTGATTTTCACCCAAGGATCTTGAAAACTTGCCTGCTTCTTTGTTATCCTTTTGTACATTCTTGCTATTGTTTTAACTTTTAATTATTTCATTGTTTTACCTTTACCATGATATTAATAATAATTCTGAATGATTAAAAAAGACTAGTAAGGGTTTTTGTTTGCTTTGTATTATTTTGAGGTATAATGGGAACATAGTAAGCTGTACATGGTTCAAGTACACAGTTTCCAGTTTGACATATATATACACACACATGACACCATCACCTCAAAGTTTCCTCATGACCTTTGTAATGTTCTCCCACCTTCCTTAACTCCAGCACCATCAGGCAAATAATGATCTACTTTCTGTTACTATATATTCGTTTTGCATATTCTAGAATTTTATATAAATGGAACTCCCCGCCTTTTTTTCCACCCACCACAATTATTTTAAAGTTATCCATGTTGTAGTGTATGTCAACAATTATTTGCCTTTTGTTCCTGAGAATTGTATGGATATAATTCAGTTGATCATCAACATTCACCTATTGATGATGTATTTGTTTTCAATTTTTGGCTATCACAAAGTTGCTGTGAATATTTATGCATAAGTTTTTGTATGGACACGTGCTTTTATTAGTGTTAGGTCCATTCCTAGCAGTGGAATGGCTGAATTATAAGGTAGGTATTAAGTTTAACATTTTAAGAAACTAATTTTTTTTTTTTTTAAAGTTTGTACCCTTTCCTTACTAGCAGCCTAACAAGAGTTTCAGTTCCTCTGTAGCCTTGTCACCACCTGGAGTGGTCTTTCATTTTAATGATACAAATAGGTATAGTGGTCCCTTGTTCTGGGTTTTAATTTGCTATTCCTTAATGATTAGTGATGTTAAGCATGTCTTCATAGATTTATTTAGAATCCAGATATATTCATTTTGCCCATAATTAGGATGCTAGTTTTCTTATTGAATTGGGAGAATTCTTTCTCATTCTGAATATGAATCTTCCATCAAATATAGGAGTTGCAAGTATTTTCTCCTACTCTTTTTGTCTTTTCATTTTCTTAACAGTATCTTTTGATGGGCAGAAACTTAATTTTGATAACAATTGAACTCATCATATTGTTTCTTGGTTGATTGTGATTTTGCTCCTGTTTCTAAGAAGTATTTCCTTAATGCAAAATCGCAGAGCCTTTCTCCTAGAAGTTTTATAGTTCCAAGTTTTACATTTAGTCTCTGTTCTGAATTGATTTTTGTGTATGGTTCAGGATATGGGTCATTTTCTCAAAGTTCATTATTTTGCCTATGGCTTTTTAATTGTTCTAGCATGATTTTTTGAAAAGTCCTTTCTCCACTGAATTTTCTTTGCATTTAATCTACTTTCTTTCTTTATAGATTTCCCCATTCTAGATTTTCATATTCAGGATCATTTGACATGTGGGCTTTTGTGACCAGTATCTTTGACTCACAATGTTTTCAAGATTCACCCAAGTTGTACCATGTATCATACTAATTCCTCTTTATAGCTGAATAATATTCCGTTGTATGAATATGCTATATTTTTTTTATTCAGCTGTTTATGGGCATTTGTGTTTTTCCCACCTTTTCGGTATTATGAATAATGCTATTATAAACATTCACATGTAAGTTTATATGTGGACAAATGTTTTCATTTTTCTTGCATATTTACCTAGGAGTGGAACTACTGGGTCAAATTTTAACTCTGTTTAATCATTTGAGAAACTTTCAGAGTGTTTTCCAAAGTGGCTACAACATTATACATTCCTGTTAACAGTATATGAAGGTTCTACTTTTTTCATATCCTTGCCAACACTTGTAATTATCTGACTTTTAAAAAATTGTTGTTTCAGGTTAATTTGAGGGTACAAAGGTTACAATGTTTGCATTTGTTAGGTAGAATCCCTCTTATAATTGTGTCCCACCCCCAAGAGGTGTGCCACACACCCTAACATTGTGCCCATTCAGTGGGAGCATACCCAACCCCTCTCTCCTCCCCTTTCCCCTACCCCCCACCCCCTTGAATTGATTTGGCTTTTCTCTTATATGGGCGGGTATTGGATCGTCTACTTTACATGTTTTGTATTAACCTGGATGGAGTGGAAACACATCCTCTTAATAAAGTATCACAAGAACGGAGAAGCAAGAATCCAATGTACTCAATACTAAATATGAAGCCAGTATCTGACTTTTTGATTACAGCCATCCTAGTGGGTAAGAAGTTATATTTCATTATGGTTTTCATTTGCATTTCCCTAGTGACTAATGAAATTGAGTATCTTTTAGTTTACATTTCTTTTCATTGGAGTTAACAATTTCCTTGATTGAAAGAAAAGTCTTTAATTAACGTAACTTTCACTTTTTCTCTGGTGCTACTATACACCTATTGTGTGTCTATGGGTAATTTTTCCAATTGCTAAGGCACAGTACCGATCAGTATCAGTTCTTCTTTCACATCCTCCCTTGTCATTAGGTTGTTTTGCTTTCTGCACAGCCACCCTCATAGCTGCCACACGAAGACTTCTTTGCTTTCTTTCTTTTTTTTTTTTTTTTAAATTCTGTTGCATTCTCTATTTCATAGATTCCACAACTCCAGCAAAAATAATGTGTATGGAAGTAAAATTTTTAAATTACTTTTGTGCCTGGAAAGTTATTCTACTCTCATACTTGTTTATTTTACATGGCATAGAGTCTTAGGTTGAAAATGATATTTTCCCTGCTCCTGCTGCCACCCCTAAATTTCAATGTCATTGCTGCATTCTCTTTTGGCATCTCATGCTGCCATTGGGGTATCTGGTGCCATTTTAAGTCTGGTTCCTGTGCCTCCAGCCTGGTTTATGGTTTTTGTTTCTAGAAACTTCTAGAATGTTCATTTTATATCTGGTGCTCTAAAGCAGAGATGGGCGAAATTTTTCTGTGAAGGGCAATATAGTAAGTATTTTAGGCTTTGTGGGCTATACTGTCTGCATCCTAATTACTCTGCCATTATAGCACAAAAGAAGTCATCCATAATATGTAAACAAATTATCATGGCTATGTTCCAATAAACTATTTACCAGAACAGGCGATGGGCCAGACTTCCCGTGCGGGCCATAGTTTGCTGACCTCTATGTTCAAGTTTCATGATGCTGCGCCTTGGTATGAACTTTCATATTTACTGTTCTAGAGTCTTCATGGGCCTTTCACAGATCTCTGTCCTTTAGTTTAGAGAATGTTTATTTCACATGTCTTTGATCATTTCCTTCCCAGCATTTTATGTGTATGTTTTGTATAAAATTCCTATTAGTTGTTGGGTCTCCTGGGGTGATCATTTATTTTTTAAAATCTTGCTTTTATTTCTTCATGCTTTTGTTATCCTCTCTAAAATATTTTCTCTATTTTATTTTCCAACAGAGGCATTTTTACATAGATTTGCAACCAATGTTCCTAGTGGTAGGCAAACTTCACCCTTCTGCTCTCCAGTGCCCTTCAACAGAACCAGGTGCCTGTGAGTCTGAAGCCCTTCAGGCCCAGGGGTGTTGCTTCTCATCATCGTCGCTCTCTGCGGCTGCAGTTCCGGTCAGGCAGTTACAGTTCCTCCACCAGTTTTCCGTACTCCAAAAATTTATTGGCATCTCAACTGCTGTAGTCTCCTTTCCAGTTCTCTTGTCATCTTTATTTATTTACTGTTATTTTAGCAGACATTTGGGAGAGAGTGGAGAAAATACGGTGTTCAAGCTGCCATGTTTAACTGGAAGTTAGTACTATTTATTCTCTTTCATTATATCTATTTTTCCAAACTGATCCAATTCCAAATCCCACTAAAACTCCTCATTCTGGTTACAATGCACACTTTTCCGAGACTGATACTTTTTATTTTCCAGTAAATAAGATATTGTCAGTATTATAAAGACAGCACTAGACTGAGGACTAGAGGTCTGGGGTGTAGTTTGGATTTACTGACCCTTTTCCACAACTAAGGAAGTCAGGAATTTTTTTTCTTTTTTTTGTAGGGAGGGGAATTATATTTACTGAATACCTTGTGGTTGCCAAACACATTAGTAAATACTATCCCATCTCTATTTTTGTGTTTCATTTTTAATTTTTCAGTGACTTTTTATTCTTTTTTTTTTTAGCTGTGTACACTATTGCGATCATGGGGCACCATACACTGGTTTTATAGACCGTTTGACACATTTTCATCAAACTGTTCAACATAGCCTTCCTGGCATTTTCTTAGTTATTGTGTTAAGACATTTACATTCTGCATTTATTCTTAAGCAAGCATAGTCTGACCTATTTGCTCAGAGATACAGCACAGAAGTATTTTATTGTTTTACAAATTTTGATGTTCATATTTGGAACAGTTTAATGAAAGAACACAGAGTTAACATGATGTAAAGATCTGGCTGTAAAATGTCATATGTGGTATTAAAATTTATTCTCTAAGGTGTGATTGAAGTTCAGGCTATTTTTAAATTTATTCTCTAAGGTGTGATTGAAGTTCAGATGGAGAGTAGGATGAGGTGAAATGAATGGGGGAAGTAGGTTTCTAATAGTTATTAATTCCCTATTAGTTTTAGTGATTTATTTTGCACTGGGATGATCTCTGTAGAGAATTATGCATTTTGGATGGAGGGGAGTGGATTGTCTAGGTGCTAATTTTTCTTTTGTGCTTTGCTTATAACCATAGGATGTACAGTTGGAAGGAGCCTTGGAGATTCTTCAGTCTCATAGTTCACAGACTTCAGTGTTTATTAGTCAGTTCTGCTGTATTGTGTAGTTCCAGAGGTCCCAAAGAATAGAACTAAAAGCTAAGAAGCTTCTCATTGCAGATTACTGGGTCTCATTCTTAGAGTGTCTGATTCAATAAACTAGGGTGGGCCTAGGAGTATGCATTTCTTTACAGGTTACTTCCCCCTTCCTCTTGCCTACATACAGGCAGGAGTCAGACACAGTTGGACCAAAAGTCACATTTTGAGAAACGCTGATCTGAACTGTTTTCTTTCCAGATTGGAGAAATAAGGTCCTGGAAATTGAGTGACTTGTCCCAGTTTGTTAGTGGAAGAGGTGGGAGTGGACCACGTGTCTCATAACTCTGTTTAGTGATTTTTCCCACCAGAGCGTACACTATTATTTTAGTGTCTAGTTACATCATGAACTAAAGACGCGAACCACCAGCTTAAAGTGTCTTTATTTGTAGGAACCTCAGTTTTTTTGTAAATGGTTTTCAGATGTTTGGGAACAGCTTCAGCTCTTAGTCACTCTGCAGCAGAGAAATGATCAGGGAAAAGGGAAGAAGCCTCTCCCCTCTCCCCCAGTAACGTGCCACACACCAGCTTCTGTGTGCTTCCTCCTGGAGTCATCACGCCCCTGGAAAAGTAACACATGTTCATGGAGAGAGCTGTCCAAGGCATCCAGGAACCCAACACTTGACCGAACAGAGAGGAGGTGCTGCGGACATCTTCTTTACCCAAGTGTGACGCAGCAACTGTTGCTACGTTCTTGGAAGAAAGGAAGGAAATGTTTCATGTGCTTATTATCTAGGCTTTCCTCATCTCTACCACAAACCAGCCGAAGAGGTTACACACACACACACACACGCACACACACACGCTTGCTCTCCACGAGTCCTGCAGCCTGTGATGTGGCACTGCCTGTGGACAGGGACGGTTTCTGTACTGCTGACGGTCACTGTTATACATCTTATACATTTAATGAGGGATGATTATCGTGAAATTTCTTTCAGAAATCAGTGGCAGAGAAATAAAGGTTGCTTGTTATTACAGAGTGCCGACTTACTGATGTAAGCCAGGGGTGGAGCCTGAGGCCTGAAAGCCACATGTGGTCTTCTAGGTTGTTCAGTGTAGCCTTTTGACTGAATCCAGATTTTATGGAACAAATCTTTTAAATTTTCTTTTAATTTATAATATAGTTTTTTATATATATATTAAACAAATACATATAAAAAACAAAATTTACCATCTTAACCATTTTAAAATATACACCACAGGAGTGTTATCTCCATTAACATTGTTATGCAACTATACCAGCATCCAGCTCCAGAACTCTTTATTTTACAAAACTATAACTCCGCAGTTACAGTTAACAATACATTAAACAATGATTCCCCATCCTCTCCTTGCTTTAGCTCCTGGAAAGCACCATTCTACTTTTTATGTCTGTCAATTTGGCTACTCTAGGTAATCATATACAGCATTTGTCTTTTTGTGACTGGCTTATTTTACTTAACAATGTCCACAAGGTTCATCCTTGCCATAGTGTGTATCATCATTTCCTTCCTTTTAAAACTGACTAATATCCCATTGCATACGTACATGTTCAGATATATATTTGGCTCTCTGTATCTGTAGGTTCAACTGACTACAGATTGAAAATATCTGGAAAAAAATGGTTGCATCTGTATTAAACATGGATTTGGTGTTTTTCTTGTCATTATTTTAAAAATATATCCAATATTTACATAGCTTTCATATAGCTTTCACATTTTATTAAGTATTATAAGTAATCTAGGGATGATTTAAAGTATGCAGGAGGATGCACATGGATGACGTGCACATGTTACAGCATTTGATGTGAGGGACTATAAGCATCATGGATTTTGGTATTCTCAGGGGAAGTCCTGGAGCCCATTCCTCCCCTGGATGGACTTGAGCATCACGGATTTTGGTATTCCCAGGGAAGACCTGGAGCCCATTCCTCCCCTGGATGGACTTGAGCATCACGGATTTTGGTATTCCCGGGGAAGACCTGGAGCCCATTCCTCCCCTGGATGGACTTGAGCATCACGGATTTTGGTATTCCCGGGGAAGTCCTAGAGCCCATTCCTCATGGATACCAGGGGATGGATGTATACATACCACATTTTGTTTATTCATTTATTGGTTGACAGTTGGGTTACTTCTAACTTTTAGCTATTGTAAATAATGCTGCTGTGAAAATCATTGTTCCATTTTGTTTTATGTGTGCTGCTTTTTCTGTATAAAAGAGAAGCAATACCAGTCCCTTCAGACCTCTAGTTGACTACTTCGAGAGACCCAGGAAACAACTATTTTCACTTCAATATGGCTTACTTTGTGAATCTCCTGCCAGTGGTTAAAACAAAAGCTAAGAATGTTGTACCCACTTCTACACGTTTAACCAAATTAGCAGAGCCAAGTGATTTTTATGTTTTGTATGTAACCTGAAAATCTTGACTTTTTCCAAGATAAGGTACAATTTGTCTCTAGGACATTATTTTTCCTTTAAAGATCCAGTAACATGACAAAAAGAAATTTTATATATTTGTACATATACCCTGCAAAGGGAGGTCAAATATGAATCATTGTAAAATGAAGCCATACAGACTAATTGCATGCATGGTGTGATGTGTGGAGGGACAGGGTAGAATTTTGTGAAGGGTGCTGAAAGAAAAGGTAATTGACCAGGAGCCAAACTCTACTTGCTACTTGGTAATTTAATGGTTTTGGAACAAATAAGTCATGTAGTCTTTCTAAGTTCTTTTTTTTTTTTTTTTTTTTTTAATCTGTAGAATGAGAGGGTTGGATGACATGATATAGTGTGGTGTTTTCCAACTTTTTTTTTTTTTCATCTCATGGTACACATTATGTTGATCTAAAAAAAAGAATATATTTTCTGTGCTTTGAACTTATTTAGGAAATAATTTCATGATCTTTACAAATTTTCGTGGCACACATATGATCTCATGACACACACACACTAGTGGAAAATCACTAATCTAGTAGGTTAATACCAATTAACCAAAAAAAGTAAAAATGATGAACAGGGATTTCATTTTTACTATGAGAACTTTTTTTTTTTTTTTTTTTTTTTTTTTTTTAGAGATAGGCTGGTCTTGAACTCCTGGCCTCAAGTGATCCTCCTGCTTCAGCCTCCCAAGTGCTGGGATTACAGGCATGTACCACCATACCCAGCCATAAAAACTTTAACACAGAAAAATATTAATAACTCCTGGTGGGTGGATTTTTGAGAAATGAACATCAGATCATGGCATTCCTCTGCTTAAAGCCTTCAGTGGCTTCCTGCTGCCTTTAGACCAGGGTGTCCAACCTACAGTCTGGGCACATGCTAATTTTGTGAGGACTTTTTTTTTTTTTACATGTCTGTGGTATCTGATATCACCAAAAGTATGCATGGACTTTTTTTTTTTTTTTTTTTTGCTTTTTAGCTTTCTTTAGTGGTTGTATGCTTAATGTGTGGCCCAAGACAACTCTTACTCTTCTAATGTTGTCAGAGGCAAATGAAAAAAAAAAAAAAAAAGGTTGGACACCCCTGCTTTAGAACCATATTTCTCAGCCTTTCCATTATCACTTCCCTAAAATGTCCTTTTAGACATTTCCCCCTAATCCACACCTCCCTCTCAGATCTTCCTACCTTTAATATACTATAAGACCCTTCTCCAGCCCTAAAAAATAAATTTTCACCCCCTTGTGGGAGAGAGTGCATGCTTTAGAATAGGACTGAAAACCCCTACTGGGGTTCTAGGCAAACCAGCCCCTGCCCTGCTCTCCACCTTCCCATCCTCTGCTTCTTCCACTTTGCTCACTGCCAACCAGCTGTCCTGGTCTTTGTCTAGTTCCTCAAGGGCATCAAACTTGTTTCTACTGCAGGGATTTTGCACAATTTGTTTTCTTTGCTTAGAGGGCTCTTTCCTTTATTTTTAGTGAATTAGTTTATGATTATCTGTCTAGGCTGCAGCTTAAATTATCACTTCCCCGAAAGTCTTGGCCCTTCACCACCTCCAACATGAGATTGCTCACAATGCCCAGTTTTCTTTCAGCACTTGTGATTTGTAATTATATATTATACCCTTGTTTTTACTATCTGTCTGCCATCTCTAATACATCGTACACTCGAGGCCAGGGATGGAGTTACTCTGTCCTCTGCATATGTCACATCTAGCTGGATATGTCTGGAACTGTTGAAAAAAGAATTAATGAAGTGTTTTTGAGAAAGCAGACAGTGACTGAAAACCCTGAAAAAAACGAATGTATGCATTCTTAAACACAACAACAGTTATGCACATATATTAGTTAAGCATAAGCTACTATAGTGGAAAAACATCTTGAAATCTCAGTTTTAATTAAATAATATATATATTTTTTTTTTTTTGTCACATGAGGTCTAGTTGGCAGGGCTGAAGTTTAGGTTGATGGATTGATGGAGGCTCTGTTATCTTTAACATGTGGCTTCCAAGGTCACCTTAATGCTTGTATTTGGATGTCAGAGTGGGGAAAGAATGTTGAGAATTGTATGGGGAGATTTCCTGGGGGTAGTTCTGGGAGTGGAGTGCATCACGTCTGCCCATAGCCCCTTTCTGTGTTCTTGACCAGACTCAAATCTGACAGAGTCCCAGTTCCTGTTATTCCATCACAGGAACTCAATACCATGGCCACAGAACCCAGCAACAGAGACTGGGAGGATAGCTGTGAGCTCAGGAGGTTGGGCAAACTGGAAAGTCATAAATGTACATGCATGGGGTAGTTGATATCTGCATGCATATAGACCTACAATTATTTTCAGGAATTTAGGAGCCCTTGAAGAGCCCAAGACCCAGATAATGGGAACCACCAAAAATAAAAGTGCGTGAGTTTTATTTTAGGGAAAGTTTTTCCAACTTCATCATTTTCAGAATTGTAAAGTGAGATATGGTGGATGGGGCACCAGTTAGAAATGCACTGTATGTATCTACTGGAACAAAACTATTTGTTACCATTCAACAGTGAACGGTCCCAGGCTCTTCTTGTGTAGCTGTGATCATGACAGGTACAGATTAGCATCTTGTCGGCTCAATGTAAGCCCAGGTAGGGTTGTGGTTGGGTTGCTAGCAGCATTGTCCTTAATAAAATGTAGCCTTTTTACCCATGATCTATTTACAGTTCCTAAATCACCTGATAAGTCATAGGTTTTTGATGAAAAATAAAAATACTGTTCTCCAGCTTGTGGGCTGTTAATAAAATAGTGTCTGTTTGTTTAAAGGGAACAGAAGACATATTGCGTGCCTGGTTCATAATACAACAAGGCATTTGTCACAGATACCGTACTTTTGTCTGAGCCAGAGCTTACCTGGGCCGTCTTCAGGCTTGTCATTCTTCCCTGTGCCAGGGGATGGGAGCAGAAATATGAGCCTGAGTATTCCCCCCCACCCCCCCATTTGTGAGCCTCTCTCTGAACTCTTTTCCTAAGCAGAAAGAAAGAAAGAAGTAATTCAGAGCTTGGTGGATTAGGTGGGCCACTGCATTATTTCTAATTGTATCCAGGAGCTTCTAAGACTTGCCCTTTTCTCTTCCCTTCTGTCATCCACCTACCTCTGTAACCTAGCCATCTCTTTTGAAAAGTTGAAGTGGGGAGCCGCATTTGTAGATAAACTATCACCTTCCAATAGGAAAATGCTGTTGTCCATGTTAAATTCTGCAATTTCAAAGAAGTTAGTTTGCAAATTCATTGTTTCCCAAGAAGTGTAAATGTTTTCCACATCCTGCCTCTTTCAGCTGTTTTTTGTTTTGCTCATTTTCTTTCTTTTTTTTTTCATTTCAGATTAATATGAGGGTACAAACAACCAAATCACAGTATTTGAATTTGTTAGAGTCCCTCTAACTGTAGCTATGTCCTGTACCCCAAAGGTGTGCCATACATCCCTACGTTGTGCCCATTCAGTGGGAGCACCCCAGACCCCCTCCCCATTGCCGCTCCCCCCAACTGGAATGAAAATGAGTTTTTCTCCTATGTGGGCAGGAATTAGAATAAGGTGCAGTTTCAGCTCAGTGTTGTCCTGCTCTCTCTGTTTCTGAGGAAACTTAGAAATATTGGGTTGATACTTACCAGAAAGTTGTGGCAACTATGCCCATAACCCAAAAGCAGATAGGTGAGGTCACGCTGGCATCTTTCTTGATGCCTTAGTAGGACTAGTAAGGGGATATGGACTAGTATATGTGTAAGTTCCACTGAGCGTCAGAGCCCTACAGTGTGGGAGCTCCCATATTTAAGGATCTAGAGCAGGCATCCTCAAACTGCAGCCCGTGGGCCACATGAAGTGGTGTGAATTGTATTCCCATTTTGTTTTTTACTTCAAAAGAAGATATGTGCAGTGTGCATAGGAATTTGTTCATAGTTGTTTGTTTTCTTTTAAAACTATAGTCCTGCCCTCCAACAGTCTGAGGGACAGTGAATTGGCCCCCTGTTTAAAAAGTTTGAGAATGCCTGATCTATAGGTTGGCAAGATCTTTACAGTGGTGCTGATTTTTGTAGCAAGTTAGTGGATGATCAATTTCCCCTGTGGATTTTGAAAAACTGCCTCATTTAAAGTAAGACCATTTAAAGTAAAGGTAAAGGCTGTGTGGAAATGGCTCAGTGGGACCGCTGCTGTTTGCGGCAGTTCAGTTACATTTCTAATTCAGATCCATCTGTGTGCAGGTGGGGATGTCCCTGGGTTTGGCATCATGCCCTGGACTGCTGGGTTTTGGTGTAGGTCTTCCCCGACTAGAAGAGTGCTGTACAGAGGAATGCTAATTGGGTGGGATTCAGGAGCCTGTCTGCCAACCATGAGCTCCGGCAGTTGCTTTCCTTACAGCTGTACTTGATTATATTTTTAGCTGCCACTGTTAATGAGTCAAAAGCCACATCTGCTAAGAGTTGTGTTGGCACTTCAGGGCGGTCAGCCACCTTCCCATCAGTTGCTCCAAAGAGGGACCAGGGTGTGGAGCAGATAAAGCTAGGGGGTTGGGTGTGTGGTTCCTTGAGGCTGTTTTTGAGAAAAACTGAGAAATGATTGAATTTGCCATGGGGTGACTAGCCAATTACAGTTTATACCTCTCATGATTATTTTGTTCTGGCTGTTTTTGTTTCAATGAGATGGGCTTCTTGGTGGTGAACTCATTTTTGGCTCAAGGCACAGTAGAGTTCTATCTCTGAATTTTAAGTCTTCTCCTCTAGAGTCATTTGTTTCTTGGGTGATTTCTGAAGCTAGGACTTTGGAATGGGCGACAGGAATAAACTTCCACTTTTACTGTTCATTTTAAGGTCTTCTCTGTGTGTTGAGTGGGGATGAATATATTTCCTTTAGTGCATGCTCTGCTGGAGAATGTTCTCATTTTGAGTACAGTGACCTAAGTAATCAGCTTATTACAACAGAGTATTCTTTGTGTTGTCCTTTGAAACACAAATACAAATAAATTGCAAGCACTCTGGAATTCTTCAGGAATTCCTAATCTGGATAACTCCTCTTCCACTGTGACCGGTTATATGATTATATCCCCACATTTTAGTACACATTTCTTCAAGTGCTTTCACTTCCTATTTTCTGGATTTGATCAATTAAAGTAGATAGTTAAAACCTTTGTGTGAGGGACTAAACCCAGTTCATCTTGGACACAAAGTGCCTACCCTAGTGCAGTGCATGGTGGACACACCTTAGATTAAGTTGTACGTGTTTCCTTTTGGATGCTGTTATAAATTATCACAAACCAAGTGGCTTACAACCAGACTCCCATCTTGGTCTCTGTCTTTATATTGCTTTCTCCAGTGTGTGTGTCAAATCTCTCTGTGCTTCTTTTGACAGTATCGAGGACTTCTATAATCCAAAATAATTGCCTCGTCACAAAATCCTTAATTTAATCACATTTGCAAAGATCCCTTTTCCAGAAATAGGAGAGGACATATCTTTGGAAGCCATCGTCATTCTACCAAAGCCCATGTATGGTTTCTGCATAATCTTATGGTGAGTCACTGGATCTTCATCTGAAGCATTTAACTGTGAAGATAACTACATCTGTTTTATTTTGGGGTGGGCCATTTGCTTCCGGTCACTCTGTTTTAACACCCTCTTTTTCTTCTTTATTCTTTTGTCTTTATAATAGAAAGTGATCTGCAGTGAAAATAGCTTCCACTGCGGTCAGAATGGCTTTGCTATTGGCAGGCTGGGTCACTAATAGTGAATTTCACATGCTGTCTGGGACTGAGGACAAGGCATTAGCTCTGTTCCCATTGAAACTAATCAAGAAGCTGTGTGCAGTGACCAGAGTGGGTTTATCATGCAGATGGAGCTTAGGTGGCCTCTAAGTCTTGTTGTTAACAATAAATGTAATACCCCATACTCTCAGATTGTGGCATGTTACTCTCTATACTTCACTTCTGGTTTTTAATTCACTTCCTCTAGAATCCCTAGCTCTGTAATTCTTCAATTATCAAGGACCTACGAACCCTACTCCTACCACCTCCTCACTGTCCACTCCCCTCAGGACCTGACTGCCCTCCTTGGCTAGCTCAAATGGCTCAGCCAATCCAAACCTTATAATCACTCAGCCAACTTCCTTCTCTTTGGTGCACTCACTTGGCTAAACCTTAACCCGGATTACTCCCACCTGTGCAGCTGAACGCGCTCACTTTGGATTCATGATTACTGTCCTCAAATGGGCCCTTGGCTGTTCCGCAATCTTGTTCCTCAAGACCATCCACTCTCACATTCCCTGCGATGAATATTTTGTTTCTTTTCTCTCCTCAGCCCTCCCACAACTCTTCCCCGTCTCAACTCACAGATTCTTATTTCATTAAGGAAATAGCAACTAACATAAGAAAATGTCCACATTTTCCCACCTTCCTGTATCTACTTGGCGTATTCTGACTTCTCTCCAGGTATGAAGAATAAACTGTCCTCCTGACAGAGGCCCATCTTTCCACTTGGCTATAACCCTAGATTCCACCCCCACTTGCCTATCCAGTGATACTACTCCGAGAGTTCTGCCCCTCTTTTCTGCATCCTGGTTCCTTTTTTTCCCTTAAACTTCTGTTTTTAGGCTTTCTTTTTTTTTAACTTCCCAGAAAGCCTACAAACATACTGTTGTTTCTTCATCTTAAAAGCTCTCTTGATACGACTTGCCCCCTCAGTGATCACCCCACTGTCCAGTTCTCTTCTCCTGCAGGAATGCTCTTCGTAAGAGCTGCCTCCCGTCCGCCCTCCTAGCGAGTCAAACTTTCACAACCCTCACTCCTCAGAGGCTGCTTTGTGAAGGGCATCAACAGCCTTCATATTACCAAATCCAATGGAAACATTTCAGCCCTTGTTTTGAAAGTGTTTTAATACTTTAGCACAAATGATCATTCCCCCTTTCTGTAAAGGCTTCCATCACTTGGCCTTCAGAACAGCACACCCTCCTTTTCTCTTGTTTTTTGGGGGTCCTCTTCTCTCTTCCCTGCTGCCCTATGGTCAGTTCTTGGACACTTTCATCCTTTCTACATTTACTTCTTGGTACTCTAACTGAGTATCACAGTTTTAATTGCTAATTAGACTCCATTACCTGCATTTGTGTCCACAGCTCAGCACTCCCCTAAACTCCAGTCTCAGATACTCACTAGCTACTTAACATTCCTATGCGGATATTTAACCGGCATTTTAAGATGTCTAAAACCAGGTTTGTGATGACTCTTCCCTCATCCCCCCAAAGCAAAATAAAGCAGCATGCTTTATTCCTGGAGCTGTCCCACCTCCCTGAAAGGCCAAACGAACTGCAGTCACTCTGAGCCTCTCCATCTCTCCCACACCCCACACCTGTTTCACTGGCAGTCTCAGCTGCTGCATCTGTGGTGCACATGCGGTCACTTCTTCAGTGTCACCATCTTGCTTCAAATGGCCTACTTGTCATCTGGATTATCGGGACTGTGCTCTCTGCTGGTTTCAACTTCCACTCTTCCCTACCTTCAGTCTCGTCTCACACAATCCTGTTAGACATGAGTCAGGCCATGTGACCTAACGTGGCAAATGTGCATGTGTATTAATTGTTTTCTAAGCATAATTTCCTTGCTTTTTCTAATTTTAATTTTTTAGAGTGA
This sequence comes from Loris lydekkerianus, assembly GCA_963574355.1. NCBI lineage: Eukaryota > Metazoa > Chordata > Mammalia > Primates > Lorisidae > Loris > Loris lydekkerianus. The sequence goes on from CAUYPK010130617.1 coordinate 50,753, forward strand.
GGGGCGTCTCACATGTTGTCCGGGTTGGTGTCAAACTCCTGCTCAAGTGATCCTCCTGCCTCAGCCTTCTGAGTAGCTGGGACTAAAAACACAAACAGAGAAACAAAAAAAGCTTTTCATATGAAGTAAGTTTATGCATAGGATTCTGAGTGCCTTATGTCACTTTTCAAACTTGTCCTGTCTCCTCTTCGCAATTTTATAAACTAGTTGAAATTCTTGTTTTCTTGTGTTTATCCCCCATCACTGTGGCTCATTTCTTAATTATGATTCTTTGTCTCTACCTATTCGGGTATGCCCAGGAGTCTTTGCCACTGCTGAGGTAGAAGATTGTAGTTACCTCTATCATTAGTAGAAGTTCACAGATGATAGGGCCTATGCTTATGACCAAGTCTTCTTTCAGCCAGGGACTGGGAGGCAAGGAACACAGGCTGGGTGACCTCAGGCAAGTCCTGTAGCCTCCGTGAGACTTTATTTCCCTTCTGTAAAGGGCAGGGAGTTGGGCTATTTGATCTCCAAGGTCCTGTCTAGCCCTAATCATCTGTAAGTATAGGCAGGGCCACTGCTTAGGCTTAAAAACCTGCTAGATTGTATCCTGGTCCCTGCCTTTTATTTACCTGCTATATGCCAGCTTTCTTGTTAACTTTTCCCACCAAACAGGAAGACCAGAGGCAAGAGACTCATAGCAAGTACCACCTCTGCTTGCTGCCAAATCTCTCTCCAACCTAGCCACTGCCTGCATGGATGGGCTTTTGCCAGAAATTGGTCTACTTTACGCCCTGTCCACAAATAAACATTAAAGTACTCCCTGGAAGAGTGAGAGGCTGCCAGTGGTACTGGCAGTGAGTTTTATAATTATTTTTTTATATTATTTATAATTATATTTATAAAAGACCATGTGACTTTTGGTCTGAGGGCAGTATGTTTGGGTTGGACTGTTGGAGGGGTTTCCCATGGATATGGTTTGTACCTGCCAGCCACGAGGCATGCAGAGGTGGAGAGCGAGCTCCCTGTCCGCCGCTCCCTGCGCTGTATACGGATTGCTGTTCTGCCACTCTCACTGTGGCCGTGTTTGTGCCTCACCCACGGCCACTGCTCTGGACAGCTTCGTACCACTGAGCTTAGCCACACTTAGTTGGATTTGGAAAGCATTTCCCCTAATGTGAGGTGCAGATCCTGATGTGGGGTAACCACAGCAGCACAGTGCGGGAGGCCAGCCCTACGTTGGCCTTATCGTTTGTCCTTGCCATAATCCTGGGGGATGGAAGAGGGGTGCTTTATCTCCATTTAGAAATGGGGAGTGTGACCTAGCTGTTAACCAGTGGCTGGTAAAGAGCTGAACTACATTTGCACTCAGACCTTTCTGACTTCACAGCCAGGTTCTTCCTGCTGCCCCGTACTGCTTGATAGAGGCTAGACTTAGAGCCTTTAAGAGCAATTAGGTTTTGACAGGTTGATCAGGAGTCCAGATCTAATTCTATAATATTATTTCTATGGAAAACCATATTTCTACTTTTAAACATATGTATAAACTTTGATAATATTAACTCTTTGTAAGTGGGTGGGTTTGGTGGGCTTGTTGATTTAATTTCCATTTCTTGGTAATCACTCAGGCACTTATAATAAGATAGTTATCTTACTATCTTATTATAAGGTTAGTTGGGAACTGGCTTAGTTTCTGTTGTTGGCTGTATTACATTCCCTCAACTCTCTCTAGCTTCGTATACAACACAATACACTACTGGCCACCACCAGCGACATAAAAACACAACTAGAAATCAGGAAATGGGGAAGACTCTAATGCTATCTTTTAAAACACATGGATCTTGAGGTTTGGGTCAAAATGATAGTGCTTTCCCATTTGTCTAATTGCGACACAGTATGCCTGCTCACTTTTACGAAGAGAAGTAACAGAAGTGTGAGGAGGGGATGGTGACGTGGACACCCAAGAACTCTTCTCTAGTGATGTCCTTATGAGTTAAGCATAAATTAATCAGAAATAGATGGATTATTTTCCCCTTGAAATACACATGGGTTTAAAAACCTTGGGAAAATATGCTTGGAAAAAAATGTTCTTTTGTTAAAGTCCAAATGTTTGAATTATAATTTAAGATCTTCATAGGTTCTAGCAAGTAGTTGTGTGCACTCATCTCTAATGTAGATGGGGTGTGTGCACAAGCTGAGCATTGAAACCATTCTGAGGCGCTGCTGTCAGGGAGGCATAAGAGGCCTGTAAAATGACATAAGGCACAAGGGCCTTATGTGCAAACTCGTTTCACATGGTTTCTTGGGTATTGAGTAACATGAATTTCATGTAATTTGACTCTTGAAAATTTCATAAGGTTTTACCTCAATCTTTGTGCATAAAAGTGGGAACAGTTTCAAAAGGATACCTTCCAGGTGGGGCGTTAGGCATCTTTACTCTCCATCCTTCTGCCAAGGGTGTGGTGTTATCTTCATGACCGTGGCTTAACTGATCCTTCTCATTGCTTCCGGTTCATCTGAAGCCAGTATTCCCCATAATTTGTTCCACTAGCTGCAGGTGTTCCTATGAACTCTGACTTGACTTTGACTTCACTGTAAAGTAGAGAATGGAGAAGGGTGTCAGGTGCATGTTAGGAAAGCCCCTGACAGCAATTTCCCAGCCGTGTCACTCTGACAGGTCCTTCATTGTTGGCTCGGCTTGCCTTGTCATGAAATCTTAGTGGAACTCTGGGGGTGGAGACTACGGGAGAGCACATTTTCCCTCATTATGCAGCGATCCGTACCCAGCAGATCAGTATTGTGTTTCCTGACTCTACACAGCCTTCCCCTGATACGTGTGATTGTCTTGTCACCATCTCAAGCTGGACACAGAGAAGACTCCCCTCACCCCTTTTTCCCTTGACAAATCACTAAATAGCTTTTCTCTCTAATGCCTCTGTCCCTGATGGGAGGGAAAAATCTCTCTCCTTGTACGATGGTCTGTTCACACTGAACTCCTATCACATTCCTCCTGTTCTCTCAAATGTCTGTCAGTTTCCATTGTTACTTTCCATACAGCTTCTTACCTTTGGTTTGTAGCTTAGTAGCATTGTTTCAAAGGACTGCCTTAATTTCTTTCGATCTCTGGAAAATTCTCTTCATCTCTAAACTGGTAAACCATTTTTATCTTGCTTTTTACTTGGCTCCTTCCTTTTCTCTGGTGAACTATTTCTTTTAGCCCAAACATGGTGCTACCTGATCTTGTGACGCCTCCCTTCAAGCAGTGCCTTCCTTTATAAATGCCTATAACCACTATCTCCTGTACAGTTTGCCTTTTTATTTTTCTTTTGCAGTTTTTGGCCAGGGCTCGGTATGAACCCACCACCTCTGGCATATGGGGCTGGCGCCCTACTCCTTTGAGCCACAGGTGCTGCCCTGTACAGTTGGCTTTTAAATTCTAGTCAAACTAGTCTCTTCTTGGATCCCCTTCTTTTCTTCTCTGGCTCATGAATTTTTGATACTCATTTTTCACTTCATCAGTGTCTTCTCGTCTCATTTAAAAAGCTTTAAGACTCTTAAAAAATAATGTCTACATGTTTGTAACAATGATGCAATGATGTGTGACTGTTGATATGTAAAATTCCACCTCCAGGGAAGCTTCAGCTACAGGCATGACTGTAATGCTCATAATGCATCTTGCTGGGATTTTGATTTTTTCAGTTCGCTTTTGATGTCCTGCATCACTCCTTCACTCACTCACTCAGAGCACAAGCCATGCTCCCAGGCGGTAGTAAGCACTTGCGATAAAAATATGAATAATACGGACCTCCTCCCTTGGCAAGCACGTAATTTGAGGAAGACAGATGTATAAATTATAGTACACTACATCCACTATGATGAATATTTTAATGGAGTCCTGTGGGCACATGGAGGAGGGAGTGATTAAATCAGCTCAAGACAGGGAGGGTGTCATTGAGGGAGTGACATTGCACTTAAATTCTGTTGGCTGGGTTGGAGAATGGGAAGAGCCAGGGTATTGGTAGAGAACAGCATTGCAGAGACTTGGGAGTGTGGATAAGAAGGGTGTGGGGGTGGTGGTGAGACACAACAATAGGCGTGATTAGAGTGGAGAGTTGGGTGGGACCAGTAACAGGACATAGGCAAGTGGTAGCTTAGACCAGATTTGTGAAGATCCTGAGTCATGATGAGGAATTTGGGTGTCAGTTTAGAGTTTTTTAAAGTTGTTTCACACTTTTGTTTGCATGTGCATTTGTATTTTAGCACAATGAAATGACATTTATTTTTAAAATTACAACTTATATCCTTATATTCCAAAGATCAGGGTGACAAATCATGGGGGCTTGATGAGGACTGTGGCAGCAGGGGATGGAGGGGACAGACATCCTCTTACAACTGAGTTTAGTTAACAGATGGAACTCAGGAGCCAAGTAGAGAGAAGCAGCTGGTGACTCCAAGGGATACAGCTTGTGTGGATGGCAAGGCAGTTTACTGAGATGGGAGCACAGGAAGAAAAACCAATTTGGGGTGTTGAGTTGGAATTCAATGGGAGGCATCCAAGCAGGCAGCTGGAAATGAAAGATGGGCAAACTAAAGACCTGTCTTGTCCTTAGACTTCCATGGCTGAACAATGGTATTTTCTATACTAAAGTCCTTAAAGTCTGTACTGATTATGCCCACGTTCTTATTTCTCTTAGCTTTTCTCAAATTTCATTGACATATTGTTCCATGAACATCTCTTCTGTGGCTACAAGTTTTGATGTGGATTCATTCTTTCTCTCTCTCTCATATGTATCTCTCTCTCTCTGGATGTATGTATGTACACACACATACATATATCTTATATTTTTATTTTAGCCCTCAACTTTAGTGCTTTTCGGTGAAATAACTTCATTTCTATATGCCATTTTGTAGTTATATTTCTTTGGTTAATCATGATTTTGTCTGTCTCATAAAAGGAAGAAGCTAAATGCATTTCTTTTGTTTTAGACATTTCATGCAGTTGATTTTCACAGCTATTGTCTCTTGCAATTCCATCTTTTTACTTATTTCATTGGGCAAATTGGGAATTTCCACGGTCTTTTAATTTCAATTTGGAGCTTTAAAAATTTGTGGTTCAGCTGGCCGCTTATAGCTCAGCAGCTAGAGTGCCAGCCACATACACTAGAGCTGGCAGGTTCAAATTTGACTTGGGCCTGCTGAACAACAATGACAACTACAACCAAAAAATAGTGACGTAGTGAGACTATCTCAAAACAAAACAAAACTATAAATAAAATGAAAAGAAAAATTTGTGATTCAGTTGCCAGGCAGAAAAGCCAGTGTTACAGTTAGCCACTGAAAGTTTAAAAACGTTCAGGCATTAATCTAGGTTTTACACCTTCTGAGCTTTTATCATTCTGTTATTGATTTTAAGTTTTCCAGTTAAATATAAGAATTCTAGAATTCCATCGAAAGAGTCTTCCTGCTAGTGGAACTATTCCAAAGTGAAGTTAGAGAATTTCAAATTAAATGTTGTGTACTATTATATTCAAATAAGTCTTGCACACTGTTTGCGGAATTGTCACCATTTAATTACCGTATTTCTCCCTTTCATTAGTAGGATTAACTTCAATGTTTGCAAGCTTCCATTTTATATCGCAATTTACTAAAATCTTCAAAAGCTTAAGTCTTTTGGAATTTAATTTGTTGATATTTTGATTACTTTATTACAGATTTCTACTTGATTTTGAGCAGAATACAATAAATTCCCATTTGTTTACAAAAATAGATCAATACTCTTGTAAAATACTAGAAGTAATCCACAAATAGTTCTATAAGTTTTCTAAAGAGCAAAGAGAGAGCTAAAGAGCCAAGAGAGAAAACAGATACTGCTAGGCAGACATACGTATAAACAGCATCAACTCTGTCACTAAAATGTTATTTCTTTTTGCTTTACCTGTGTGTGTATAAACTGTATTTCTATATTCACTTATAGTAACTTAATTGTATAACTATACATGTATATTTGTTATATATATTTACATGTGTAAAGTAATTAAAAACGAAATCTATAAAACTACACTACAGTATATATGTATATATACCCTTATTATATTTAGATGCATATGTATGTATATACAGTTACAATAACTAAGGCAACTAAAAATTATAAGGCATTGACCTCATCATACATACACATACTACCATACACTTCATAATTTTGTAAGCTATAGTTATTTTGATTGGTAAACTATCACAGTTTGGGCACAATTTCAAATTCTTTCAAGTGTATTTCTGCTCTGTGCATTTATGAATTTAGTAAAAACATTCTTTTTGCCAGGATGCTATGTTCTACCAAATTTGTGTTTGTATTTACATCACAAAACCAAATGCTTTGGTTTGAGCTTTTTAACTGCATTTCCACTAGCAATCACAGTATTGTCAGCTTTTCACTTAAGAAATAGAAAACTTCTCAAAGCTTCATCCTAGGAAGCATATCAAGGAGCAGGTGACTATTTGCATTGACTTAACTGCCTTGGAAATGTCAGATGAGGATGATCATTTAATTGTTTGCAAATACATGCTAACGAGCCAAGCATTTGGTTAATGGCATTGTTTCATTTTTCTTTTGTGTACAACAAAACCAGAAATTGAACTAAGTGCAATTAGTTTAGAGGACAACTCTTTTATCTATAAAAAGTCATGCAACAAGGGCAATCCATAAACACATCTTCTGTGTGCAGAACCGTCATCTATAGGCACAATCTTCTGAAAATAACTGCCAGTTTTGAAGTGGATTTTGGTGGCACATGGAATTTGTCTGATCTTCATGTGGTTGGTGACTCATTGTGGCTGCAGTGGTGGGTGGTAAATGTTGACAAACATTCTGTGCGAGTTAGATGCTCACCAATCAATTTTCTTTTGAAATGGAACTCAGTGTTTAATTTTTTGCTAAATATGTATTTTCAATTTTTGAGCTCATTGTTTTCAACAGGGTTCATTGATTGCAATATTGCCAAGCATTACCAAAAATTAAACATAAGTAGAATCTCTGTAAGTTGGCCACCCAGGGGACTGTATACAACTGGTTAACATATGGAGGTGGTCAACATAAGGAAGTAGGTCCACTATGTATCAGTATACATAAGGAAGTAGGTCTGCTATGTATTGAACCGGACCGGTTCAAGTCCGGTCTATGAAAATTAGGTCAACTTAAGAAGGTGGTCATTGTAGGGAGGTGGTCAACTGTAGAGGTTCTACTGAATGTAGTTATGGCTTTCTATCACAATATATGATAACACCACTACAGCAAGAGTGTTCATACCACTCTCTGCTCATCAGCTGGACTGCTAGGCCTTTATTTCCTACACACATTTTATAAACACCTAATTCGTACTCCCCACCTCCTACATGACTGGTGAGTTAGCAGTGTCTTGGCTTTCCCACTTGGACCACCACCCACCTGACTGGTATACCAGGTGGGAGGCTGGAAGAGCAGCTTGGAATACTTCTCCCACCACTATTTGAGACTAGGAGTAGCTGTCTGAAGCCAGTGATGTTGGAGTATCCTTAATTTTATTAGTGAGGGCCCTATAAATAAAATGTCTGTTGTGTCAAAACAGGAAAGTATGTGGACAATTGAATATTTGTTGTCAATTAAATATTGGTTGTTTCTAGATTGAACTCCACCTTATAATGGCATCTCTGTAGACAGCGTGAGTAACTCACATATTACTAGATGAAACCACAATAGAAACTCAAAATACAAAGTGGCTTGTTACAATGTCAGGTGAAACTGGAAACCATTCATAGTTAAAACCATTCAGGTTAATGCAAAGTTAATAAAGAGATTTAGAAATTAAAAAAGCAACAATAATAGGGCAAATGCTATACTAGATAGGATGTCAGAAAAACAGATATAAACCAGGACTCTGTGCAGTCCAGCTGGGGCATGGGATTACACTAATTATCAGTAATGCTCTCTGTGGGGTGGGACAATTAAGTTTGCTAACACATCCTAGAAAAAGTGCTACAAACCTCATGCTTAATAGCACTATGATCACCTTTGAGGTGCTGCCCTTGGGAAGCTAGGCACTGATGCCAGCATCTAGTTCACCCTTCAAAACAATTTTGGGACTCTTTTCCATGAATGGTCATCAGAGGTGTTATCAAGTGAAGTCTAACTATTAAATTCATGAACTTGCCACTGTACACTTATGTTGGCAGCAGTGTATGAAAACAACTGGGTAAGGTTTCGTAACCTCAGTATTTCTGAGTCTCATTACTATGTTCTTGTCAATGTGTGGCACCGTCTTGCTGAGTGGTGTTCATTATTGTTGCTACACGTTTTCGTGTGCTGTATGACAGCAGTTCTGATGGTCATTCCAGAAAAAGAGTTCCAAAATTGCTTAGCAGGGTGGAGTAGGCACTGACATTGGCGTGTAGCTTCCCGAGGGGAGTACCTTCAAGGTGACCACAGTGATACTCAGCAATGAGGTGTACAGCACTTTTTCTAGGACGAGTTTGTGAACTTAATTGTCAGGCTTCATACAAGGTCAACATTGTTGCCTGAATTTACATGGTAGGAAACTGAGACTCAGGCAGTTTAAGTACCTTGGATAAGTATTCAGAATCAGATAGCTAGTAATAAAACATATCTGAATGATTCTACGCTTTATCCCACGATAAGAGGGATAGTGGCCATTCCAGTATCTGACAACCTTAAATATAAAATGAAAATACAATGTGAAAGAATGTATAGGTCCTCAACAGGTACTTATATTTCAAAAATACATTTAAATTATGTATATTTATGAAACCTTTACATTGTGTGCAAGAGAGTTACATGAGAACTTACATTTTGAGGTATCTTTCCAGAGTGGGCCTCATGGAGCTCAGAGACTATGTGGTAGACATGAGGGAGGTTGTCTACCAGGGCCGGAGTCAGGAGGTTGTAGCCAAGCATGGTACGAAAGAGCTGAGTGAGTGCATGCAGGGCATGTGCCAAAGAAGGTACTGAGAGACAAGCCAGTTGGTCAGCAGAAAAACAATCAGGTCACCTCTACTAGTAAGCAGGGCTTTGGAAGGAGAGTGAAGGTCTTACTCAGAGCTCAATGAATGAGAAGTCACTCCAGGGCCCTACAAAGAGGGCTGGCTGATTAGAGTTTTTGTTTTTCCTTTTTAGAATCAGCCTAATGTAACTGTGAAGACCTTCATTTTGTTTGAAATCCCGGCTTCCGTGAGCCACACCAGCTTACTTCTCCATAACACGGACAGACGTTTCTGTCTTACTGCTCACAGGCAGCAGGTGGAAACCTGGGGACCTTTCTTTTTTTTTTTTTTTTTTTTTCAGGTTTTCCATTTTTTATTTTTAAAATTATTCTATAGTCAAAGGATACATAATTTTGATTAGACAGGAAGAATAAGCTCAAGAGATCTATTGTACAACACGGTTAGTTAATAACAATGTACTATATACTTTAAAATTGC
>CAUYPK010130619.1:0-35249 GCA_963574355.1 Loris lydekkerianus
CTGCACCTTTCTCCACTCAGCTAAAATTGATTCAAGATGGATAAAAGACTTAAATCTAAGGCATGAATCAATAAAAATCCTCGAAGAAAGTGTAGGGAAAACGCTTGAAGGTATTGGCCTGAGGAAGGACTTTATGAAGAAGACTTCAGAGGCTATTGAAACAACAACTAAAATAAACAAATGGGACCTAATTAAATGAAAAATTTTTGTACAGCTAAGGAGACAACAACTAAAGCAAATAGACAACCATCAGAATGAGAAAAGATATTTGCATATTATGAATCAGACAAAAGCTTGGTAACTTGGATCTGCAGAGAACTCAAGCAAGAAAAAGAGCCAACAATCCCTTATATCAATGGGCAAGTGAGATGAATAGAAGCTTCTCTAAAGAAGACAGATGAATGGCTAACAAACATTGAAAAATGGTCATCGTCCCTAATTATCAGAGAAATGCAAATCAAAACCCCTCTCAAAGGAGCTTTAGACAGTCTCACTATATCTCCTTCTGGAGGGTGCTGGAACGTCACAGCTCACAGCAACCTCAAATTCTTGGGATCAAGTGATTCTCTTGCCTCAGCCTCCCAAGTAGCTGGGACTACGGGCACGTGCCACAATGCCCGGCTATTTTATTGCAGTTGTTTAGCTGGCCCGGACCAGGTTCGAACCCGCCAACCTTGTATGTGGCTGGCGCTGTGCTACGGGCACTGAGCCCCGCAGGAGCCCTTTGTATCCCGGTATGACATCATTGTACACTCATGCTGATGTTTCCCTGCCTTGGGGCCCCTCTGACCATATTACTCTCCACTTGCTATCCCACAATCATTTGGGCTCTGTATCAAATTTGTCAGTTCTTACAAACAAAGCAAATAATTCTTGAGCCTCTGGTGTTTGTAAGTCACTGTTACAAGGGTAGAGAAACCAGTGATGAGTAAAGCAAGACTTGTGACAATTGCAGTGAATAATCTGATGGGAGACACACAGGTAACTGCAGCTGGGAGCAGTGTTTCACACCTGTGATTCCAGCTACTTGGGTGGCTGAGGTGGGAGGACTGCTTGAGGCCAGAAGTTCAAGACCAACCTGGGCAACATAATGAGATCTTTTTCCAAAAAGAAATTACTGAGGCGTGGTGGTGCAGGCCTGCGGTCTCAGCTGGTCAGGAAGCTGAGGCGGGATGATGCAGGAGCCTAGGAGTCTGAGATCAGCTGGAGCAATAGACTCCATCTTGCATAACTGCGATGTGGGCTGTGCTAGGGCCAGAGCTTCATGTTTTCCTGGTGCGCCGCTTTCCTTTCCTTATCTTCCCTTTTAGATAATGAGTTTACTAATGGCAAAGGTCACATTTTATTCATTATTTGTGATTTATAGTAACTTTGCATGTACTGTGAGTTGAATAAATGGGAGTATTGGGGTAAAAATATTTTAGGCCTTGAAATACTTATTTAATCCCCCCAAACAACCCTAAATTAAGGTATACCTGTGCCTTTTGCAAATGAGAAAATTGAGGATCTGAGAGTTAGAATTCGTACCCATGTTTTTCTCCCAGATTTTCTTCTTAAACACAGTAACAACTGCAGCAATATAACTTGGAATCCTCTAGCTGGATCAAATGGTAGAAGATGTTCCTCGTAAACTCACAAGAGACTGTTGGGGTTAATGTCTGAAATGAAGTTGTTGGTTGGAAAGTTACTGGTTAAGTGTGTCATGTGATCCTGGAGTTAGATGTGTAACAGTCTTCTCTCTACTTCTCCAGATCCCCAGACATCAAGGGAGATTTTTGATTTTGTACTGAAGGCCATTTGTCCTCAGGTAGGATTAACATTACTCTAAATCTTTTACAATTGAGACTTGTGATTTTCAGACACTGATGTTGAATTTTTTTCTAAAATAGATTGATCTGAAAAGATACGCCGTGCCCTCAGGTAAGATTCTGTTTTTAATGAGATGCAGTGTTTTGGATTCTGTATTAACGCCTCAGGGAAGCTTTAGCCTGAACTCTGAGTGAAAGTAAACATGATACCGCCTGTCATGTGCAGAGTCATTTATAGTGAGAAGCTTTGGGGATGGACTAAGCTCTGGTTAAGAAGATTACTTGATTAAAAACATTTTGTTTGGGGGTATCTTTCAGGACAGGCAGACTTTCCAATTCTGACTTTGCCTAAGTAAATCCTGATCCCACTTGTGACTCTTCCTTTGGGATATGTTGCCAAGTGTGGGCCTGTTGAGTGGTGAGCAGGTCCCCGGGATTACATAGTGTGACGGTCCTGGGTCTTCACGCACCCAGTTTTTACTTCAGTACCTATGTACAGCTTTCTTGGCCTCTGTTCTGGTTTATGCTGTCTTATTTAAAATATAATGGCTTTCGCATTTGCAGCTGGCTTGCGCTTACTCACCCTGCACGCCTCCCAGTTTAGTGCCTACCTTCTGGACAACTACATCTCTTTATTTGAAGTGCTGTCAAAATGGTGTGGCCATACAAATGTGGAATTGAAAAAAGCTGCGTATTCAGCCCTGGAATCCTTTCTGAAACAGGTACTAAAAATTCAGCTTTCATTTAAAAATATTTCTTCCATGCAAAGAGTTAAATTCCAATCTTATGCATGCACATTTGAAAAACAGATACAAGTCCATTTATTAGTTTCCTTATTAAATTAAAACAAAAAGCTGTTACTGATCAGCAAGCCTCATGGGAGGCAGCTGAGCTGAAAGAGCTGGGAGATGACAGATTGGATTAGGGCCTCAGAGCCGACACTGCAGTGGGCCCAGTGGAGAGCAGTGGAAGTGGGCAGGGCTGGGCAGTGGGGCATCATCGAGCCAGAGGGGGTCTGGGTGGGGAAGGAGCCTGCTCCCTCGAGTTGAGGGCCCGCTGTCTGGAGCCAGATGACCTCAAGAATGAGGGGAGCCTCCTTGCCCTTCTGTTTTCCAGTGGGTAAGGGGAGGGCTGCAGAACGTGAGCCTGCAAGTTTGCTAGCATGTCTTGCCTGGCCAGGCAGAATGTGCTTGTGGTTCTGAGCACTGGTCTGGAGGCTGTCCTGAGGCCAGAGGTGTCTGGAAGGCCTGCAGGACAGGCTAGTCACCAGGGAACTGCCTGCTTAGGTTGTTTCTGATGGAAAATACTAGAGACTTACAACAGAAGTTTTGCTGGGAGCAGGGCAATAAATGGATAAATGGTAGTTAAATTCACAGACTGGTCCATGAAAATCTGTGAATTGTGTGGCAGATAATGGCCTGAGATTCATAGCCTGGGTGTGCAGGAGGGCAGGCAGAGAGAAAGCACTGCCATCCTTTTTCCAGGTCTAGCTCCAACTCCCTCAAAAACTGAGCTAGATGCACAGGTCACTGGCATCTGCCTGCCCTGGAATCTTCCCTCTTCTTACTTTGCCTACCTGTCTTCAGCCTTCCTACCAGGCTTGTCTCCCTCAAGTTGTTCTCCTCATGTTGACATGACCCAGAGTCCTCACCCTAAGTTACACTGTTAACATCAGGTGTGGCCAGTCTCCTCCTGTCCCCTCAAATCACCCCGTGATTTTTTAGATCATCCAGTCTGACCTCAGGCACCTGGGCAGGGAGAGACATCCCCTCCCGGGCAGGATATTCCTAAGTTTAGAGATCACCTCCCAGAAGCCAAGGCCAAGGCCAGAGCTCTTTCTGGGTAAGGTTAAATTCTTCACTACACAATCTGGGCATTGTAAATTTTATCTTTGCATTTGGTCAGACTGTCAGAAAGAAAGGATCCCTATATTGGTTTGCTCGCATGTATGAATTGGGTTTTTTTTTGCATTATGCTATTATTCCCTGCTACCACATGGTGTTGGATAGGAACCTCTTGTTATATTTATTTAAGGTTTTTATTGTGTATAGTGCCCCCTTTATGAAGGCCTGTGGCAGAAATTTCTTTTTTCTTTCTTTTTTTTTTTTTTTGTAGAGACAGAGTTTTACTTTATCACCCTCGGTAGAGTGCTGTGGCATCACACAGCTCACAGCAACCTCCAGCTCTTGGGCTTAGGCGATTCTCTAGCCTCAGCCTTCCAAGTAGCTGGGACTACAAGTGCCTGCCATAATGCCCAGCTATTTTTTTGTTGCAGTTTGGCTGGGGCCGGGTTTGAACCTGCCACCCTCGGTATATGGGGCTGGTGCCTTACTTACTGAGCCACAGGTGCTGCCATGTGGCAGAAATTTCTTGTACACCGTTGTTAGAAAAATCTGAATTTCTTTATCTTTTTTTTTTTTTTTTTTTTGTTGAGACAGTCTCACTTGGTCACCCTGGGTAGAGTGCTTTGGCGTCATAGCTCACAGCAACCTCCAACACTTACGTTCAAGCGATTCTTTTGCCTTTATTTCTGAGTAGCTAGAACTACAGGTGCTTGCCACAACGCCCAGCTAGTTTTTTTTGTTTTTCTTTTAGAGACGGGGTCTCGCTCTTGCTCAGGCTGGTCAAATGTCTACTTTTTGTTTTTGTTTTTTCTCATATAGACATTGGGATACTTAAAATCATCTCTTTCTTCTTGAGTTCAGAGTCTAGCAGTTATATATGCCTTAGTTTAAAACTCAGCTTTGTGATATATGCACTAACATGCGCGTATTTTAAGTTTACCGTTTGATTTGACAAACATACACCTGTGTAACCCTTGAGTGCCAGATGCAGAGAGTGCCCTCGAGCCTTCTGTGTTACATCCCCCACCCCCACCCCGCTCCAGGGAACTGGTGGTGTTTGTTGCTAGGAATTAGTGTCTCATTTGGTAGAATTTTGCATGAACCCTATAGTGTGTGTTTTCCTGTGGCCCAGCTGCTCTGCCCTGCTGGATATCTGAGAGTGCTTCATGTTGTGGCATGTGTAAGCAGGCATTGATTTTTCAGTGCTGCACAGTATTCCAGGTATGGCTGTACCACATTTATGGACCTTTGGTTGTTTCTAGTTTGGGGCTATTATAAATGAAACACCTGAGAGGCTTGGTGCCTGTAACACAGTGGTTACGGCACTAGCCACATACGCCAAAGGTAGCGGGTTCGAACCCAGCCTGGGCCAGCTAAAACTACAATGGCAACTGCAACAATAAAAAAAAATAGCCGGGCATTGTGGCAGGTGCCTGCTTGGGAGGCTGAGGCAAGAGAATCGCTTGAGCCAAAGAGTTTGAGGTTGCTGTGAGCGGTGATGCTACAGCACTCTACTAAGGGCGAGGTAGTGGAACTCTGTCTCAAAAACAAACAAAAAAAACCCCTGAGAATATTCATGGCCAAGTATTTTTGTAGAAATAATGTTTTTCTCTTGAGTGAAAATATAGAAGTGGAATTGCTGGGTCACATGCTAGCTGCTATACATTAAATTTTTGTTTTTCTTTTTTTTTTTTTTTTTTTTTTTGAGACGGAGTCTCACTCAGTTGCCTTGGGTAGAGTGTTGGCCTCATAGTTCACAGCAACCTCAAACTCTTTGAGCTTGAGCAATCCTCTTGCCTCTCCAGTAGCGGGGATTACCAGTGCCTGCCCCCACATCTGTCTAGTTTTTCTCCTTTTAGAGACAGGCTGGTCTAGAACGCCTTAACTCAGTGATCCTCGTGCGTTGGTCTCTCAGAGTGCTCCTGTTACAGACGTGAGCCACCTCACCCAACCACATTGAACTTTTTAAGAAACTTCCATGCTCTTTTCCAAAGGGGTGGCACTGTTTTACATTCCCACCAGCAATACTTGAGAGTTCTGGTTACCGCATATTCCCATCAGTGGTTGGGATTGCCTGTCTGTCACATTTTGGCCATTCTTAAGGGTATATAATGTCATTTTATTATTTCCATTGCGGTTTCCGTGGTGACTGTCAATGTTTGCCTATAGTTACTAGTAATTCATATCTCTTGTTTTGCAAGATACTCATTTAGATATTTTGTTCTTTTAAAACATGTCTTTTTATTAATGAAGTTTAGGAGTTTCTGCATAGTCTGGGTACAAGTTTTTTTCTAAAAATAATACAAATAGTTATTCTTCTGTAGCTCACCTTTTCATTTTCTTTTTTCTTTTTTTTTTGCCTTTTCATTTTCTTAACAGTATTTTTCAAAGACCAGAGGGTTTAAAATCTTGATGAAATCCAGTTTATCATTTTTTTAGCTGACCCTTTGGTGTATCCTCTTTTTGCCTGTCCCACAGTTGCAAGGTTTTCTGACATGTTTTCTTTGGGAAGTTTAGAAGTGTATAGTTTTAGCCTTTATGTTTAAGCCTGTAATCCATTTCAAATTAATTTTCTGTATGTTGTGAAGTAAGGGTTAAAGTTGATTTTCCCCATTAGTTGATTGGTTCCAGCACCATTTATGGAAAAGACTCTTCTTTCCCCGGCGACTTACCTTGACACGTTTGTCAGAAGTCCGCTGAGCCTCTGTAAGTGGGCTCATTTCCAGGCCCTCCACTTTGTTCTGTTGATGTTTATATCTGTCCATTTGTCAGTGCCCTGATGACTCCAGCTTTATATAAAGTCTTGAAGTTATGTAGTGGGTGTACTCTCACATCTTTCTTTTTTATTGTTATTTTAGCTATTGTATGTGCAGTTTTGAATTTAAGAAATAGTTCTATGGGAAACAAATATTTTATTCAATAGCTTTACATTAAGTTCTTAGGAAAATTTTTGCAGGTTAGCTGTGTATACCAGTAGAAGAACCTCTGTGAGTTGACCACACAAGGGACTGTGACAAACTGGTCAGCACATGGAGGTGGTCACCGTAAGGCAGTAGCCCTGCTGGACTGAGAGACTGGGTGAGTCTGTGACAATTAGATCCACTGAGAGACTGGGTGAGTCTGTGACAATTAGATCCACTGAGAGACTGGGTGAGTCTGTGACAATTAGATCCACTGAGAGACCGGGTGAGTCTGTGACAATTAGATCCACTGAGAGACTGGGTGAGTCTGTGACAATTAGATCCACTGAGAGACTGGGTGAGTCTGTGACAATTAGATCCATTTAAGGAGGTGTCAGCTGTGGAGGTTCTGCTGTCACTGAAAAAATGTAGACGAGTACAAAGGAGACCACTGAAATTTTCCAAAATCCCACCACCAACGAAATAAGTCACCGGGCAGGTTGGTCACCCCTCTCTCTCCTTCCGTCCCCTCTCCTCTGTCTTCCCCTCCCTTTTCAGGAAGAAGAGAGAGACCTTTACGTAAGTGAGTTTTATTCATAAATTTTTGGCTTAAGATTACTCTGTAGAGTATACTTTCCTGACAGCACATTGAGATCTGTGTGGTTAATTTTCAGTGGGAACGTAATATATCATTATGTTTAGGAGTTTTTTGTTTTGTTTTTTTTTTGCAGTTTTTGGCCGGGGCTGGTTTGAACCCGCCACCTCCGGCATGTGGCCTCCTTTGAGCCATAGGCGCCACCCTAGGAGTCATTATTTTTTTATTTGTCCTTTATTCTTTATTATTGAATTGTGTTTTGTTTTTGCTTTTTTTTTTTAGTAAGCCAGGATCTCACTCTATTGCTCAGGCTAGAGTGTTGTGACGTCACAGCTCACAGCAACCTCAAGCACCTGCCAAAACACCCACTTGTTTTTCTATTTCTATTTTTATTTATTTATTTGGAGACAGGGCTCACTTTCTTGCCCCTGGCAAAAGTTTCATAGCTCACAGCAACCTGAAACTCTTGGGCTCAAGAGATCCTCTTGCCTCAGCCTCTCAAGTATTTGGGACTATAGGCACCTGCCACAATGCCCAGCTATGTTTTTCTTTTTCTTTTTTCTTTTTGTTTTGAGGCAGGGTCTTGCTCTTGCTCAAGCATGATCTCAAACTCTGAGCTCAAGCAATCTACTGCTTCCACCTCCCAGAGTACTGGGATTTAGAGGCATGAGCCCCTGTGCCCGGCCTATTGTTGAATAATTATTTTCAAGTCTTTACTGTTATTTATAGAAAATAGTTGGCTAAAAATGCATAAAATGAATGTTTCCTGGAAATATAGTGATAGGAGATCAGTAATAGTTTATATGGTTACATATTTATAAATCAAAAAGCTATACTGTAATTAATAAAGATAATGTTTCTTTATATCTTGAGAAACATGATTATGGTATTGTAGTCCTTTTGTGTTGCTGTAAAGAAATATCTGAAGCTGAGTAATTTGTAAGAAAAGAGGTTTATTTGGCTCGTGGTTATACAGCCTGTATAAGGATGGTGCCCGGATCTGCTTCTGGTGAGCAGGGGGCTTCCAGTCAAGGCAGAAGGCAAAGGGGGCAGGCGTGTCACGTGCAAGACGGAGCAAGAGAGAACAGGGAGGTGCCAGGCTCTGTAAACAGGAGAACTCACTCATTTCTGTGGGCAGGGCACCAGGCCATTCCATGACCCAAATCCTGCCCACTGGGCCCCGCCTGCAACATTAAAGTGCAGTTGCTCATGTCTGTCATCCCAGCACTCTGGAAGGCCCAGGCTGGTGGATCACTAGAGTTCAGCAATTCAAGACCAGCCTGAGCACGAGACCCCATCTCTACTAGAAATAGGAAAATTAGCCTGATGTGGTGATCAGGTCTGTAGTCCCAGCTACTTGGGAGCTGAGGCGAGACGATTGCTTGAGCCCCAGTGTTTGAGGTTTCGTGTGCTATGATGCCAGGGTACTCTACCCAGGGTGAGATTGTTTCACAAAAAAATTTTCAGCATGAGATTTGGAGGGGCCGATGTACAACCCTTATGAAGTATGTTGTGTGAAAAAGGAAATAATGAAACGGTTTGGGATTGGGGAGTGTATTAGTAGGTTGACAATGGAAAGTGGATTTGTTTTTTCTGCCTTTGATATTTATTTATTTATTTGATATGGAGTCTCACTATGTTGCCCTTGGTAGAGTGCTGTGGTGTTACAGCTCACAGCAATCTCAAACTCTTGGGCTTAAGCAATTTTCTTACCTCAGCCTCCCAAGTAGTGGGACTACAGGTGCCCACCACAACGCCCAGCTATTTTTTTTGTTGTTGTCGTCCTTATTTAGCAGGCCCAGGCGGGGTTTGAACCCACCAGCTCCAGTGCATGTAGGTAGCACCCTAACCCCGGAGCTATGGGTGCTGAGCCTGCCTTTGACATTTATTAAGGTTCTTTCCATTGTTGACTTGGACAGTCTTTCTGCTGAAATAAAAGGAATGCTGCTTTTTTCATCATTTCTTGAAAGCTTATTTGGTGGTTCTAGCAGGGAGTGCAGAGTGCAGCTACTCGGATACCCTTGACTAAAGAATGGTCCTCTATTGGGGAAGGTTGTCATCTTCGTTGGAGCTCCGGGAGGGACGCACATGGAGCAGTGAGGGAGGAAGGGGACACCCACCTAGCCAGCCAGATCAGCCGAATCAACCCTGGCGATCAGTGGGGTCGCAGACGTTGCAGCCAGATGGCCCTCACATCCTTTCTTCACCATTTCTGTTAGCTCTTGTGTTTAGGATATCATTTGGTCTGGTAAATAGTGATCTATTTACTTCTCAGAGTATATTTCCTCTTGACTTAACCTAATTTAAACTTTACCGTTTGTAGCTTTTTTTCCAAAAACTGAGATTCGTTGTCTTTATTTTTGATTGATTGTTCTTAATTCTGTTTGTTGACTTCTGAACTCACTGGCTGCCTGATGGCTCTCTGGAGACAGACTGCTTTCTGCTTCTTTAGGAAGCCTTAATTCAAAACCTGTTTTCTTATGCACACTTTTCCCTGCATCTCCCTGGTCTCATTTAGTCCCTTTCTCTGGGAAAACTGCATCACGTATCCTTTTTTAAGGGACTGTCTTTTCTAAACTTGATGGAGACTAAACAAAATGGAAGCAAAGGGTCCCTAAAAGTAAAAGCATTTGTGTGTAATTTTAACATTATGTTAGTGGTACACAGTTCTGGCATTTTCATATTTGTGTACTTTTCTTTGTTTTGCTGTTAAATATTTCTAAAAAGTAAATATGCAATTGCAGGTTTCTTTAATGGTGGCAAAAAATGCAGAAATGCACAAGAGTAAGCTGCAGTATTTTATGGAGCAGTTCTACGGGATCATCAGAAATGTGGATTCCAACAGCAAGGAGTTATCTATCGCTATTCGTGGATACGGACTGTTTGCGGGAGTATGACTCATTAATTTGTCCTGTTTTATCTTTTTTATTTTAGTTGAGTGTTTAAAGGAATAATTTATTACATTTTTGAGTAGCATCTTATACTTGGACAATACAATTGATCCTTAAAAGACACAGGTTTGAACTGTACAGGTCTACTTATGTGCGGATTTTCTTCAACCAAATGCAGATTGAAAATGAATTGTTTGTGGGATGTGAACCTGAGTATAGGGAAGACTGGTTTGTTGTACACATGGGTTCTGCAGGGCACACCCTGAGACTTGGATATGCTCGGGGGGCGTCCTGTAACCAGGCCCGCATATACTAAGGGACAGCTGTATTACTGTCATTTTGTTTTACCAGCACGTAAAGGTTTTTCAGTATCCACTGTGTATTAGAATTCTTAAACCTTCGTTCCTTGCCTAACAGGCTGAGTAGGAGAGGAAACTGAGACCCGGAAAAACTAGGAAACTCATCAAAGGACATGCAGAATTGACAGATCCAAGCCATCCATCTAAGTCTAAAGGCTAGAAGCAGCCGTGTTTCCCTCTGTGCTATACTCCCCCTGTGAAGTAAAACTGTAGTTGTTTGCTGAATCTTCAAAGTTTCAGAAAGAGAAGTTCATGCACATAGGACAGGAAACGGTGTATTTCAGCATATTAAGAGTAGCTCCAGCTATTCCACCGATGTAGATCTCTGCGCTTCTTTATAGAGAAAACAGCTTTCTCCCTGTCTTCCTACAAATGTATCCATCACTATTCTGTATTTTTATTTATTTTTTAGGGACGGGTCTCCTGCGTCACCCAGGTTAGTGTGATAAGGCATGATTGTAGTTCACAGCAACTTCAAACCCTTGGACTCAGAGCTCTTCTTGCCTCAGTCTCCTGACGACCTGGGACTGTAGGTACCTGCTACCATGCCCATCTAATTTTTGTGTTTTTAATAGAGATGGAATCTTGCTCTTGCTCAGGCTGGTCTTGAACTCCTGAGGTCAGGCAATCCACCACCCAGAGTGCTGGGATTACAGGCGTGAGGCATTGTGTCTGGCTAATTTTTCTTATTTTTTGTAGAGATGCCCAGGTTGGTCTCAAACTCCTGGCTCAAGGGGTCCCTCTCAAAATACTATTTTCTGGCTTGGCACCCGCAGCACAGTGGTTATGGTGCCAGCCACATGCACCGAGGGTGGTGAGTTTGAACCCATCCTGGGCCAGCTAAACAACAATGACAACTGTAATAACAACAAAAAATAGCTGGGCGTTGTGGTGGGTGCCTGTAGCTACTTGGGAGGCTGAGGAAAGAGAATCTCTTAAGCCCAAGAGTTTGAGGTTGCTTTGAGCTGTGATGCCACAGCACTCTACCGAGGGCAACGTAATGAAACTCAAAAAAAAAGAGAAATACTAAGTGCTAGGATTACAGGTGTGAGCCACAGCCCCCAGCTTCTTTCTCTCTTTCTTTTTTTAAATCTTTATTTCCATTTGTCTCTGTCAGCTACTTTAAATTTGCTTAGGGCAGAAGAAACAGCATGTGAGAAAGCCCAGAGTGAAGGATAGTGTAGGATTTCCCTTTCTATTCTGTGGTCTCCCCCATCTCTGCTTGTCCCCAGGGCTAGGGCACAATGCACAAGGGAAAAGGGAGAGGACTCGGAATCACTTGATTCTCAAGGGGTCTGGATTGGGTGTGGAAGTCCAGAGAAGCCTTTGAAAAGCTTGAAATTGGGTAGTTGCATTAGCAGACTTCTGACTTCAAAAGGATGGCCCTGGCCTTGTAGCCGCAGTGTGTGTAGTGGGGTGTCAGCTTCTGGTCTCCCCTGCTGTGTGGGCAGCAGGGTTGCCCCTCATTTGACTTTGATACTCACTGTCTAAAGAGTGCCTGGTACATAACTGACAGTGGTTAGAATGCAATCACAGGTTATTATAAAGAGCATCTTTTGTAACTGTATTTCTTCTTGGTTAAAAAGCTTGTTAGTGTCAATTTATAATCTCATGGCTTCACATGCCCATGACACCTGAAGTGTCGCTGTTTTGATATGATTGATAGACTTCTGCTTTGCCTTTTCTAAAGTCTTGCAAGGTTGTGAATGCACAAGACGTGGACTTCATGTACGTTGAGCTCCTTCAGCGCTGCAAGCAGATGTTCCTCACACAGGCAGATGCTGCTGAGGACCACGTGTACCAGATGCCCAGCTTCCTCCAGTCCATTGCAAGCGTGCTGCTTTGCCTTGATGCAGTGAGTGAAGTGGTTAAGTTAGACTGAGCACGGTTTTAAGTATTTGACCTTTTCTTCAAACTCTGATGCATTTAGTGCAGGCAGCGTTGTGATCAGCAAGGTGTTTTTAGTTAGTATTTTGTGTCTCAATAGAATTGTCATCATAAAACTTGATTGTTTTGTTGTATAGAGCAGGAAAAAATATTTATTATTATTTTCATCTTTCTAAAAGATTAAGAACTGCTACTTGGGCTAGAATTGCACCTTATAGCAGTTTTATTTTTTTATTTTTATTTTTTTTTTGATAATCACTATAATGTTAAACTTAAGCAGATTAGATAATGAGTCATATTTTCCATTTATCTAGTATGTGTCTAATTTAGTTGTAATTACTTTGTGTATGTGTATTATTCCTATACTTATTTATTCCCCCTCTAACTATTAGTTTTTTTTCCATTCTGGCAGCTTCCTGAGGTGTATACCCCAGTTCTGGAGCATCTTATGGTGGTGCAGATAGACAGTTTCCCACAGTACAGTCCAAAGATGCAGCTGGTCTGCTGTAGAGCCCTGGTGAAGGTGTTCCTGGCCTTAGCAGAAAAAGGACCAGTTCTCTGGAACTGCATCAGCACTGTGGGCAAGTTTGTGATTGTTTCTTGTATTTATGATGAATGATGAATAATTAACATGTTATTTGATGTAGGTAAAGAAAATCTGGTTGCCATATTCTTTTGTATCTTTGATGCTTTTGATGAACTCCCTAAATTTTAGTAGACCAATATCTCTTTCATCCTTTTACTTCTGAATCTTCATAGTTCAGATTTTAAAACTAAAGGTATTAGTGAATTTAGAAAAGCAATTGGGAGGTAAATTTAGGGTCCAAAAATTAATGACTTTTGTTTTTATTGAGTATTTGTATTTTTCACTATTTCCTTCATTTTTGTTTTTATTTTCTTTTTTCAGTGCATCAGGGTTTAATCAGAATATGTTCTAAACCAGTGATCCTTCAAAAGGTAAATTCCAAATATAAAGTTTTACAAAGTAATCTTTTATTACTGAAAGTTAAAAATGATGGTGAGGTTTTATGCAAATATATAAAAGTGGCCTTTCTTAGTTATTAGTCATGCCTTACATTTGGAAAAGTGTAGAAGATAATACTGCTATATTTTGTTAGGTGAATACACTTCTAAGGAATGAAACATCTTTAAACGTAACTTTACTCTTTACATTTTTACAAAAGGGAAATGTTTTCTGTCTTGAGACTCTCTAGAACAAAATGTCTATTTGTAATATGGGCGGCATGTCTTTGATCCTAGAAATTGTGGGAAAGAGGTTGGGATGAAGGACTGAACTGTGTGAGAAGGTGAGACAGATGGTCTGTAGCACGTTCAGGGTGCGTGTTGAGAGCTGGTTGGTTCCTCACAGTTTCAGTCACAGAAGAGTCAGACCTTTTTTGAGCTTTTTATTATGCTTTCCTAATGTATCTTCCTTAATCTAATTATATGATCTCCTATGGATAGCTGTTTTAGCTCAGAAAATTGAGAAAATTAACAAGTTCTGGCCATGTTGCTGCTTTTGTGACTCCATCAGTAAATATTGGCCTGTTTTTGTCCCTGCCAGGGTGCCGAGTCTGTATCTGAGGACCCTCGTGCCTTGGGGGAAGTCAGAACTGGGAAATGGAAAACGCCCACGTGTAGAGATTATGTCGATCTTTTTAGAAATCTCCTGAGCTGCCACCAGATGATGGTAAAATTTACAGTTTGAAAGCCATGAAAGTACCCTCCTTCCTCTTATTATTAATCTACTTAGTTTTAGAATGAAGACTTATTTCGGAATTACATTTTACTAACTTTCAAATGTTTTTTTAAAACATGTACTTCAGCTAATAAGGAATTAAGCAGTCTAAGTCAGGACAGTTAAAGTGAGACTAGGGAAAAAAAAATGAGTTGAAAGGACCCACAAACAATCTCTTTTAACATCAGTTAGTTCCTGCCACGGAGCCCTCATCTCCCCTCCCAAGTAGCAGAGTAGAACAGTTGGTACTGAGTCTCACAGGTCTAGCCTCTTAGGTAGCAAAAGACATTAATAATCTTGTTGCCATAAAAGAGCTGTTCTCCTTTTTATTTGTTAAAGATGAGAATAAATCCGATAGGTTCAGCAGGTATGAAGGGGATTGGTGCACAGCTGTTAGTTACGTCACTCATGACCGGACTCTGACTTTCTACCGAGTATGTTTCTAGCAGATGTTTTGGTGTCTGCTTTAACCCACCTGTGGCTAGTATTTTGTTTAGTTTTGCTTTTTAAAGTTTCAGATTAAAATGAGGGTACAGATGATTAGTGTTTGTGTTTGTTAGGCGAGGTCCCTGTTGTAGCTGTGCCCTGCGCCCGGGAGGTGTGCTGTGCACCCCTACATTGTGCCTGGTGGGTCCCCCTCCTCTTTCCCTCTCCCCCTCTTCCCCTAGTATTTTAGTATTTATCTTGGCCAAGCATTAATAGCTTAGGACAACCTATTTTTGTCAATAGATGGTTCCGGTCCTATGAGAAATCTAAGGTGTTTTAGTTTTTTTCTTACTGAAGTAAAATAGTATGGCAGGTTTAGTGATTTTACCTAAGTCTTTTTTTTATATGTTTATTAGATATTCCTATATTTTGAGATTAAGTCCTGTAAAATACTTAACTATTTTATTATAGGCAGAGTAATTGGTGTATAATTTTAGAATGGTGATCACTTTTAAAGAAATGATAGATTATACCTTTAAATCCATTCTGAAGATGTTGTATAAATCTATCCATATGTATGTGTATATATATGTTATATATGCACATCGATGTATGTACATGTAAACAAAGGTACAGAAACATAAAAAAACATAGTGTATATATGTACATATTATACATATGTGTGTTTATACATACAGACCCAAATAATTGGAATAAATGCTTTGATGAGGGCTGGCATAAATCTTAATCACTACTATGTTCAGAGTAAGTATTTGCTGCATACTGGGTAAGCCTCATTATCTGGCTGCAATGGTGTTGTCATCAGTTAGGAAGGTATCTACATTTTGGCAGGTGCAGTGGCTCATACCTGTAATCCCAGCACTTGGGAGGCTGAGGCGGATGGATTGCCTGAGCTCACAGGTTTAAGACCAACCTGAGCCTGAGTAAGACCCCCATCTCTAAAAATAGCTGGGCGTTGTGGCGAGCACCTATAGTCCCAGCTAGTTGGGAGGCTGAGGCAAGAGAATCACTTAAACCCAGGAGTTTGAGGTTGCTGTGAGCTATGATACCACGGCACTCTACCCAGGGTGACAAAGTGAGACTCTGTCTCAAAAAAAAAAAAAAAGGGAGTTATCTAAATTTTGCAGATTGAAAACAGTTTATACATTATTTTTTCATAATACTTAAATATATGTATATGTGTGTTAATGCTGATAAAATATACTAATACATTTTGTATAGGATTTTAAAGTTTATTGTTTTTCTTTGTTAAAAGGATTCTATCATAGCAGATGAAGCATTTTTCTTTGTGAATTCCTCCCTTCAAAGTCTGAACCGTTTACTGTATGATGAATTTGTAAAATCTGTTTTGAAGATCATTGAGAAATTAGATCTAACACTGGAATCACAGATAGTTGGGGAACACGAGGTGAGAAGTTCTATACTTTTGTGTCATTTTTATACCAGCTCTCTTTACATGTAGATATTCAGGGGCGTATAACACGTTTGTGGGGGACTAAAGAAAATTGTTTTCTTCAGGATTATGTGCTATTGATATTTTTCTATTAGATGTTGCCTAATGTAAAAATAATGTTACTAGACTTGGCGACCGTACAGAGTGGTTACAGCGCCAGTCACATACACTGAGGGTGGCAGGTTCAAACCCAGCCCAGGCCAGCTAAACAACTGCAGCAAAAAAATAGCTGGGTGTTGTGGTTGGCACCTATAGTCCCAGCTACTCAGGAGGCTGAGGCAAGAGAATCGCTAAACCCAAGAAGTCAAGGTTGCTGTGAGCTGTGACACCACGCACTCTACTAAGGGCGACATAGTGAGACTGTCTCAAAAAAAAGGTAATATAATAATGTCACTAGATTGTTCAGAAAGTAATTTATATGTTTATGTTAAAATAATTTTTTTCAAACAGTTATTTACTAGATGTGTTTCTTATTCCTTAGCAATAGTAAAGAGTGGTATAAATCTCATTTTGTGTAGAAGTGAGATTCTGCAGTAGGGTAGGGAAGCCTGGGTTTCTTGTTGATACTTAAGGAAACTTAAAATTGGGGTAATAGGCAGAGAGAAGAAAATGCCCTCTCCTTTTTCTATACTGTGTTTCATATCCTAAGTCATGGCTTAAAGTTGCTGGCGACAAGCTGCCCTGCTCTTGTCTGAGGAGTTGATAGGAACCGGAGGCCGTGGCTAGTGAGAAAGGTCAGTGTGGCACTGTGCGCAGTCTCAGCAGAGGGATTGCTTGAGCCCAGGAGTTACGGTTACTCTGACCATGATCATGCCGCTGAACTCCAGCCAGGTAGCAGAGCAAGACCTACCTAACATTAAAACAACACGAAACAGAAAACTGAAATTCATACGCTTGCCCCAAATCATTTTTTTCATTTGTTTCATTACTGTCATTTCTGTTTCTCAGCTTGAAATCTCCAGGTTGCTTTTGAAATGCCATCCCTGTGAAAGCGTTACTGGTTGTTCCTTGGTGTTTGTCCTCATCTGTCATCGTTTCCCCCGAGTTCCGTCCTTCTTACCAGACTGTGAGCTCCTGACCATCTGTCTGTCTTTCTCACTGTGTATCTTTCATCACATCTTCAGGCCTTGACCATGAAGTTAATTAAGATGTTACTTCTTGAATGATTCAAGGTTGCGTAGTATAATGTTTGGTACAATTAATTTTTAGGGTAGAGATGGAACTGCTGGTGTCCATGTGTTCCCAACTTCAGATCCAGCTGCAAACTTACATCCTGCTAAACCTAAAGACTTTTCAGCTTTCATTAACCTGGTGGAATTATGCAGGTATTTTGTAAAATTCTAATTATTTAAGAGTGAAAATTATTAGTTATTGTCTACAATATAGGAAATACCCTTATATAGTCTAAGAAGTGAAATAGTAAAAGATAAAATCAGTTGTATAGACCTTTAAAATATATCTAAATGTACCAGCGTAGAGTTCTTTTTTTAATATTTTAAAAGGTTCTCTGGTAGAGAAAAATGGAGTAGAGATATACCTACTCTATGTTATATAAGGGAATTGTACTCCATAATAGGTTTTGTACTGTATAATTTTAAAGCTGACTAAAAATTAGTATGATAAAAATTTCTACCTTAAGTTTTAATTTGTTTTTGTAGAGACATTCTTCCTGAGGAACAAGTGGGGTTCTTTGAGCCCTGGGTGCACTCGTTTGTGTATGAGTTAGTGTCGCAGTCTGTGCGGTCGCCCCTCATCAGTGGTTTCTACAAACTGCTTTCTGTTGCAGTGAAAAATGCCAAGAAAATAAAATATTTTGAGGTGAGTCTTTTTTAGAGGACATTGAATAATTCTATATTTTTTTAGGTTGCACAAACATGCATAAATGCTTTTTTATAAGGTGCTTGATTATGATACATAGTTTTAATCTACTAATTTTTATTTTATGTATTTTTAAAAATTGACATGTGACTGACAAACTCTCCTAAAACAGAGAGTGGCGTTTTCCATCCTGATTTTCAAGTACCTGGCTAATTATGTAAGATTAATGGGGCTTCTCAAAGTGTGGTCCTGGGAATAGTAGCACTTAAGTGTTACTTTGGAAATCTCAGACCCTCTCCAGACATCCCTCCTCATAAACCCTGGTGGTAGGGCACAGACGTCTGTGCTATAAGCACGCATGATTCTGGTGCCCAGCAAGGTAGAAGACGACTTGGTTAGCTGCATCCTGGACATGCAGTCAGGCATGTGAGGGGAGGCCGGGTGGCGGGTGGCTTTTGAATAGCTGTCCACCTTCCCTCCTCTCTGCTCTAGACTTTGGTAAATTGAGGCAGATTCATTCCTCTGAATGAAGAGGAAGTAACCTGGGAGACAGCCTAGCCTGGGTTAGGTCACAGATCACCTGACTCTTGCCCCATGTACTAATTTGTCATTTTATTTGACAGGGAGTTAGTCCAAAGAGTCTGAAACACTCTCCTGAGGACCCAGAAAAATATTCTTGCTTTGCTTTATTTGCAAAATTTGGTAAAGAGGTAATTTTTAAATGATTTATCATAGCGTTATTGTGGGCTGATTTTTTAAATGAGTATTATCAGGAAAATCCTGGTGATCATAAATGATTTAATTATTTAGAAATTGGTTTCTTGGCTCAGTGCCTGTAGTTCAGTGGCTAGGGTGCCAGCCACACATACCGGAACAGGCGGGTTCAAATCCAGCCCAGGCCTGCCAAACAACAACAGCAGCTATAATCAAAAAATAGCCCGGCGTTGTGGCGGGCACCTGTAGTCCCAGCTATTTGGGAGGCTGAGGCAAGAGAATCGCTTGAGCCCAGGAGTTTGAGGTTGCTGTGAGCTGTGACACTATGGCACTCTACCCAGGGCAACACAGTGAGACTCTGTCTCAAAAAAAAAAAAAAAAGAAAAAAAAAAAAAGAAAAGAAAAAAGAAATTGGCTTGTTAAATCTGGATTGGGAATAAAGTCTTAAAAAAACTATCAGAGGAAATTATTGTGCTTTAGCAGTCCCTTGAATTTTCTTGAAATAATTCATTTGAGCAATGTCAGCTCAAAATTAAATAAGTTCTTTGTTTTTTTCCATATAGTGGGATTTAAGTGCCTCAACAAATTAATGTTTCCTAGACGTTAGTGCTTAATTTGTGACTGCAGCCATGTCAAATAAAGGTTACAGGCCAATTTTTCATATTTGAAAATAGGGCAAATATTTTTTAATTGATTTTTCAAATTGTTGGCCCTCTTCAGATGCATAGCCTTATTTTCTATTTCTTTCTTATTAAGGTAGCAGTTAAAATGAAGCAATATAAAGATGAGCTTTTGGCCTCCTGCTTGACCTTTATTCTGTCCCTGCCACATGACATCATTGAACTTGATGTTAGAGCCTATGTCCCTGCCCTGCAGGTAGGTTCATCTTCACACAAAGCCGTCTCCTGATCAGCGTTGTTGGAAACATGGGGTGTTGCCCTGGCAGTCACGGTAGGTGCTCACCCACAGGCACACCTGGCTCACGCTCTGCTGTTACCACTTACTAGACCTGTGGCTTCAGGCACCAGCCTTGGTGTCCCTGAGCTCCTATTGGAGGTCGATGAGAATTATACCCTGCGTGTCCCACGAGTGGAGCCTTGGTGTCTCTGAGCTCCTGTTGGAGGTCGATGAGAATTACACCCTGCGTTTCCCACGAGTGGAGACTTGGTGTCTCTGAGCTCCTGTTGGAGGTGGATGAGAATTACACCTTGCGTGTCCCACGAGTGGAGTCTTGGTGTCTCTGAGCTCCTGTTGGAGGTCGATGAGAATTAAGCCCTGTGTGTCCCACGAGTGGAGCCTTGGTGTCTCTGAGCTCCTGTTGGAGGTCGATGAGAATTACGCCTTGCGTGTCCCACGAGTGGAGCCTTGGTGTCTCTGAGCTCCTGTTGGAGGTCGATGAGAATTACACCCTGCGTGTCCCACGAGTGGAGCCTTGTTGTCTCTGAGCTCCTGTTGGAGGTCGATGAGAATTATACCCTGCGTGTCCCACGAGTGCAGCCTTGGTGTCTCTGAGCTCCTGTTGGAGGTCGATGAGAATTACACCCTGCGTGTCCCACGAGTGGAGCCTTGGTGTCTCTGAGCTCCTGTTGGAGGTCGATGAGAATTACACCCTGCGTGTGCCACGAGTGGAGCCTTGGTGTCTCTGAGCTCCTGTTGGAGGTCGATGAGAATTACACCCTGCGTGTGCCACGAGTGGAACCTTGGTGTCTCTGAGCTCCTGTTGGAGGTGGATGAGAATTATACCCTGCGTGTCCCACTAGTGGAGCCTTGGTGTCTCTGAGCTCCTGTTGGAGGTGGATGAGAATTACACCCTGCGTGTGCCACGAGTGGAGCCTTGGTGTCTCTGAGCTCCTGTTGGAGGTCGATGAGAATTACGCCTTGTGTGTACCACGAGTGCGGCCTTGGTATCTCTGAGCTCCTGTTGGAGGTCGATAAGAATTATATCCTGCGTGTCCCACGCGTGGAGCCTTGGTGTCTCTGAGCTCCTATTGGAGGTCAGTGAGAATTACGCACTGTGTGTCCCACGAGTGGAGCCTTGGTGTCTCTGAGCTCCTGTTGGAGGTCGATGAGAATTACGCCTTGTGTGTCCCACGAGTGGAGCCTTGGTGTCTCTGAGCTCCTGTTGGAGGTCGATGAGAATTACACCTTGCGTGTACCACAAGTGCGGCCTTGGTGTCTCTGAGCTCCTGTTGGAGGTCGATGAGAATTACACCCTGCGTGTCCCACGAGTGGAGCCTTGGTGTCTCTGAGCTCCTGTTGGAGGTCGATGAGAATTACACCCTGCATGTGCCACAAGTAGAGGCTTGGTGTCTCTGAGCTCCTGTTGGAGGTGGATGAGAATTGCACCCTGCATGTCCCACGAGTGGAGCCTTGGTGTCTCTGAGCTCCTGTTGGAGGTCGATGAGAATTACACGCTGCGTGTGCCACGAGTGGAGCCTTGGTGTCTCTGAGCTTCTGTTGGAGATCGATGAGAATTACACCCTGCGTGTCCCACGAGTGGAGCCTTGGTGTCTCTGAGCTTCTGTTGGAGGTCGATGAGAATTATACCCTGCGTGTGCCATGAGTGGAGCCTTGGTGTCTCTGAGCTTCTGTTGGAGGTGGATGAGAATTGCACCCTGCGTGTGCCACAAGTGGAGCCTTGGTGTCTCTGAGCTCCTGTTTGAGGTGGATGAGAATTGCACCGTGCGTTTGCCACAAGTGGAGCCTTGGTGTCTCTGAGGTCCTGTTGGAGGTGGATGAGAATTGCACCCTGCGTGTGCCAGGCGACTGCAGTGTACCAGGAGCCGTGTAGACTGTGGTGAAGCTTATTTTCTTCATAATCACCTGGCTGCTCCATCTTCCTTCCCTCCTTGACTGTTGTTTCAGCAATAGAAAGTTAGAGACCACAATTAATTAGTGGTGTTTTCTTTAAATATTATATTCTCTGTATTTTAGTTTACCTTATTTGTATTTTTTTTTTTATTATTAAATCATAGCTGTGCACATTAATGCAATCATGGGGTACAATGTGCTGGTTTTATATACAATTTGAAATATTTTCATCAAACAGGGTAACATAGCCTTCACGACATTTTCTTAGTTATTGTGTTAAGACATTTGTATTCTACATTTAGTAAATTTCACATGTACCCTTGTAAAATGCACGGTAAGTGTGGTCCCACCAATCACCCTCCTTCCACCCAACCTTATTTGTATTATTAACATGCAGATGGCCTTCAAGCTGGGTCTGAGCTATACCCCCTTGGCAGAAGTAGGCTTGAATGCTCTGGAAGAATGGTCAGTTTACATCCAGAAACATATAATTCAGCCTTATTACAAAGACATTCTCCCCTGCCTCGATGGGTATCTGAAGACTTCAGCCTTATCAGGTAAGGTTTGGAAGAATTGGGATGTATTTCATAATTAACTTGGTTGTGTGATAACTCTAGCAGGATTTTGTTTTTTTGAAATTCTGAAATTTGTACCCAGCGTGTTCAAAATAAGTTTGATTGGAATTTTTGTTATCTCCCCAATTTATCTCAATATATTTGGTCTGATAAGAAATATAATCCATGCATTAAAACTATTTTTCCTTTTGTTCACTTGTGTCCTACTAGGATTTATAAAATCTTCAAGGACAGGACTCTGTAGTAAATATTTTGACCGCTTTCTGGCTCCTAATACATTGCCTTACAAAAAACTTTCGTTGAGGCTCGGCGCCCGTAGCTCCGTGAGTAGGGCGCCAGCCATATGCACCGAGGCTGGCAGGCTTGAACTCAGCCCGGGCCTGCTAAACAACGATAACTGCACAAAAAAATAGCCAGGTGTTGTGGTGGGCGCCTGTAGTCCCAGCTACTTGGGAAGCTGAGGCAAGAGAATCCCTTAAGTCCAAGAGTTTGAGGCGACATAGTGAGACTCTGTCTCAAGCAAAACAAAACAAAATAAATAAACTTTTGTTGAATAAATCAATCAGGAAGTAAAACTGTCAGAAAATTGCGTAGCAGTTTTGTGTTTTGACCTAATTTCACTTGATTTCTGTTGGTTTTTAAAATGTAACTGATGAAGGTCTGATGGTAGCCAGTTGGGAAATTAAAAAAAAAAAAAAAAAAAAAATCATAGAAGAAATGGGTTTACAAAAAGATCCAAAGAAAAACCTATCTGCCTAGGCACAAGTATTGCTAGTCAGGTAAAGGTAGTATTTATTGTTGGGGGGCAGATTTACTTAAACCAGGATGGAAAGGGGTGTTGTCATCAGATGCAAGCAAATAGAAAAAGAAAGTTTCAGGCAGTGTGTGTGGCGCAGGGGGTAGGGCGCTGGCCCTGTATACCAAGGGTGGTGGGTTCAAACCCGGCCCTGGCCAAGCTGCAACAAAAAAACAGCCAGGCGTTGTGGTAGGCGCCTGTAGTCCCAGCCACTCAGGAGGCTGAGCCAAGAGAATGGCCTAAGCCCAGGAGCTGGAGATTGCTGTGAGCTGTGACACCATGGCACTCTACTGAGGGTGATAAAGTGACTCTCTGTCTCTAAAAATAAAAAAAGAATATATCTCTCATACCAATTACCTTTTTAATACATTTATTTCCCTTTTTGAAATAAAACTCACTGAAAAAATTTGTTTTAAATTAATAAAAGATTACTGTGATTATTTTAAGCAAAGGATTTGCACATTGATAAAGAGGGATATACTCTAGGTCATTTGACAATAAAGAAAAGCAGAAAGTAAGAAAAAGTATTAATTAGATGACAAAGGAAAATTAATCATTTTAAAGACAAGTACTAGGGCCGGATGTGGTGGCTCACACCTGTAATCTTAGCACTCTGGGAGGCTAAGGTGGTGGATTGTCTAAGCTCACAGATTCAAGACCAGCCTGAGTCAGAGCAAGACCTCATCTCCAAAAATAGCCGGGCGTTGTGGCGGGCACCTGTAGTCCCAGCTACACGGGAGGCTAAGGCAAGAGAATCATTTGAGCCCAAGAGTTTGAGGTTTCTGTGAGCTGTGACACCATAGCACTCTACCAAGGGTGACAAACTGAGACTCTTGTCTCCCAAATAAATAAAGACAAGTACTGTTTTTGTATTTTTGTTTTTTGAGACAGAGTCTCACTGTGTCACCCTCAGTAGTGTGCTGTGGTGTCCCAGCTTACAGCAACCTCAAACTCTTGGGCTCAAGCGGTTCTCTTGCCTCAGCCTCCCAAGCTAAGGATTATCATATTTTTAATGATACAGCAAAGCTTTATCATTTCACATTGCACTGTCTCACGTTGGTGTCCTGATGCAGACAGGTCAGCTCTGCGTGGCTCTGAGGAGCGGAGGCTGCACTGTCTCACGTTGGTGTCTGGACAGGTCAGCTCTGCATGGCTCTGAGGAGCAGAGGCTGCACTATCTCACGTTGGTGTCTGGACAGGTCAGCTCTGCGTGGCTCTGCGGAGCAGAGGCTGCACTATTTCACGTTGGTGTCTGGGCAGGTCAGCTCCTCCTGGCTCTGAGGAGCAGAGGCTGCACTATCTCACACTGGTGTTGGACAGGTCAGCTCTGCGTGGCTCTGCAGAGCAGAGGCTGCACTATCTCACGTTGGTGTCTGGGCAGGTCAGCTCCTCCTGGCTCTGAGGAGCAGAGGCTGCACTGTCTCACACTGGCGTTGGACAGGTCAGTTCTGTGTGGCTCTGGGGGGCAGAGGCTACACTATCTCACGTTGGTATCTGGACAGGTCAGCTCTGCGTGGCTTTGAGGGGCAGAGGCTGCACTATCTCAAGCTGGTGTCTGGACAGGTCAGCTCCTCCTGGCTCTTAGGAGCAGAGGCTGCACTGTCTCACGCTGGTGTTGGACTGGTCAATTCTGCGTGGCTCTGGGGGGCAGAGGCTACACTATCTCACATTGGTATCTGGACAGGTCAGCTCCTCCTGGCTCTGAGGAGCAGAGGCTGCACTGTCTCACGCTGGTGCAGAGGCTGCACTGTCTCACGCTGGTCTTGGACAGGTCAGCTCTGCGTGACTCTGAGGGGCAGAGGCTACACTATCTCACGTTGGTGTCTGGACAGGTCAGCTCTGCATGGCTCTGAGGGGCAGAGGCTACACTATCTCACGTTGGTATCTGGACAGATCAGCTCTGCGTGGCTTTGAGGGATAGAGGCTACACTATCTCACGTTGGTGTCTGGACAGGTCAGCTCTGCGTGGCTCTGAGGGGCAGAGGCTACACTATCTCACGCTGGTGTCTGGACAGGTCAGCTCCTCCTGGCTCTGAGGAGCAGAGGCTGCACTGTTTCATACTGGTGTCTGGACAAGTCAGCTCTGTGTGGCTTTGAGGGGCAGAGGCTACACTATCTCACGTTGGTGTCTGGACAAGTCCGCTCCTAGTGGTTCTGAGGAGCAGAGGCTGCACTGTCTCATGTTGGTGTCCTGATGTGGACAGTGGCATGCCTGTGACGGGGGACAGTGTCCCTGTTTGGGAAGTGCATGCTGAAGCACTCGGGGTGCTGGGGCATCAGGTTGGGGGCTTCCCTCCAGTACTTCAGGAGAGAAGTCTCGTGGTAAATGCCCAGGTTTTCTGTAAGTTTATGATTGCTTAAAAAAATAAAGTGACTTCAGGCTGTGCCTGTGCCTCAAAGGAGTAGGGCACCAGCCCCATATACCGGAGATGGCGGGTTCAAACCAAGCCCCAACCAAAAACTGCAAAAAAAAAAAAAAACAAAAACAAGAAAGTAACTTCTAGGGGAATATTCTAAGACTAGATATTCTTGTTTTTTGAACTTTTATCATAATACTTTTAGAGTACATTGATAATTCCTCCTGAATCAGTTTTTACTCGTTATAACTCTCTGTGGTGGTCACAACATGGTGATTTTTCTCCCTTCATCATTTCCTTCATCCTGGTTGGCATTCTACTGTAAGAAATCACTTTCCCTTTCCTTCTGCTTATGAATCTGTATTATTAGGGACTTGAGGGTTCTTTTCTTGCTCAGTGGGTCTGGTCTTTTGCCATCAAGCTTGATGTTCACGTTCAGGTTGCCCAGGTCTGAGTGTGCGGCGTGGGCGCTGCCCCTGCGTCACCAGGACCCTGCTCTTCCACGTGTGGCTGCCCCTGCGTCACCAGGACCCTGCTCTTCCACGTGTGGCTCTGTCAAGCCCTGACGTGATCAGCCACCTCTCTGGGGAGCCCTGCTCATTTGGCAGATGATGGTGTTTAAAAACAGGACAGCCACAATTAATATTTTTTGTTCTAGAAACATAATGATTTTAAATTAGGATTTCAGTGTTTCTATTTGTCAGTGTAATGTGTTCTTCCTGATATTTATCAAATCATGAATGCTATTTAAAACTGATGTTTGGGCTTGGCACCTGTAGCTCAAGCAGCTGAGGCGCCAGCCACATACACCAGAGTTGGCGGGTTCAAATCCAGCCTGGGCCTGCCAAACAACAATGACAACTACAACCAAAAAATAGCCGGGCGTTGTGGTGGGCGCCTGTAGTCCCAGCTACTTGGGAGGCCGAGGCAAGAGAATCGCTTAAGCCCAGGAGTTGGAGGTTGGTATGAGCTGTGATGCCACTGCACTCTACCCAGGGCAACAGCTTGAGGCTCTGTCTCAAAATAAACAAATAAATAAATAAAACTGATGTTCAATGGGCTTAGCACAGTGGCTCACACCTGTAATCCCAGCATTCTGGGAGGCCAAGATGGGTGGATTACCTGAGCTCAGGAGTTCGAGACCAGCCTGAGCAAGAGTTGAGATCCCATCTCTAAAAACATAACTGTGCATTGTGGCAGGCACCTGTAGTCCCAGCTACGTGGGAGGCTGAGGCAGGAGGATCCACTCGAGCCCAAGAGTTTGAGGTTGCTCTGAGCGTACGCACTCTACCCGGGTCAAGAAAGCGAGACACTGTCTCAAATAAATAAATAAATGAATAAATAAACAACTGATGTTTGTTTGTTATTGATAGATGAGACCAAGAATAGCTGGGAGTTGTCAGCACTTTCTCAGGCTGCCCAGAAGGGATTTACAAAAACTGTGTTAAAGCACCTGAAAAGGACAAAGAACACATCACTGGTAAGAAACCCTTTGTAATTTCTTTACCTTAAATAACTCAGAGAACAGATTCTAACACTTATAGAAAGTAAAAATTTTCATTTAAAATGTTACTTATTTTTGCATACAAATTAAGAGTACAATATAGAAGCACTTCCAACACACAGGAGAAGTAAGCTGACCATCTGAGGGACTGTAGCATCTGGTCAGCCTATGGAGGTGGTCAGCACAGGGAGCTGGGCCTGCTGTGCTGACACGCACACATGGGCATATCTGGTCTGTGAGAATCAGGTCAACTTACGGAGGTTCAGTGTAGGGAGGGGGTCAACTATGGAGTTTCAGCAATTAAAATACAAACTGTGTTGGGCAGCATCTGTGGTTCAGTGGGTAGGGCACCGGCCCCATATACCAAGGGTGGCGGGTTCAAACTCCGCCCCGACCAAACTACAACAAAAAAATAGCTGGGCATTTTGGCGGGTACCTGTAGTCCCAGCTACTTGGGAGGCAAGAGAATTGTCTAAGCCTAGGACTTGGAGGTTGCTGTGAGCTACGTCACGGCACTCTACCGAGGGCAATAAAGTGAGACTGTCTCTTAAAAAATACATAAATAAATAAATAAAATAAAATACAAACTACGTTAACTAGTTGGTTTATTGTCTTAATCTTCTTTCCCTATTTGTCCCTTTCCTTAAATGCATTTAGTGGATAATAAAAGGTAAAATGGTTCCTATTCAACAGACAAGTGAGAACCCTGATAACATGGACATACAAGAGTCCCGTTTACTGATTCACTCTTAGATAGGATGTCACATTTCAACTCATGTTACAGTCTTTTGGTGATAATTTCTTGAGACCAATTTTTTTGACATGAGCCATCTAATATAATTGGAAAAAAAGATTTAAATAGAGAAAACTGAATTAGAATAGGGAAAATATCAATTTTTGGTACGAAGTAAAAATTAAAATTTGAAAAACTTGCTGTCTAAAACTGGTAATACAGATTTGAAGATCAATTCTTCCCACCTCATTATTTTTGACAGTTTTTGATTGACAAAATTGAATGAATTGAATGGTGGTCTGAAATTGTCCTATAATTTCATCACATGTAAACTTAGAAAGATAAAATTGCTTGAGCATATCTCTAATTTGGAAATAAAATTTCTTTACAGATATATAATACAATGCCAATTCCCTAGGACTGCGGAGCTCTAAATTTGGGCCTTTGGGGGCTTCTGGGTACAAGGCCAGGGTGTAATGACGGGGAACACTCGGTCCCTTAGCATTTTCTTGGTATTTGACCCTGAGCACAGGTGTTTTCATGTGCTGTGTGGTAAAGCTTCATGCATTATGATAACTTCTGGGGGAAAGTGCTGTGACACTTGGACCTGGGTGCTGATGTAGCCACTTTCTTAATGGACACCATATTTTATATTTATTTATTTTGGACAGCGTCTCACTGTGTTGCCCTTGGCAGAGTGCTGTGACATCACAGCTCAC
This sequence comes from Loris lydekkerianus, assembly GCA_963574355.1. Taxonomy (NCBI): domain Eukaryota; kingdom Metazoa; phylum Chordata; class Mammalia; order Primates; family Lorisidae; genus Loris; species Loris lydekkerianus. The sequence goes on from CAUYPK010130619.1 coordinate 27,950, forward strand.
AGCAATCTCAAACTCCTGGGCTTAAGCGACTCTCTGGCCTCCGCCTCCTGAGTAGCTGGGACCATAGGTACCTGCCACAATGCCCGGCTGTTGTTTTTTTGGTTGCAGTTGTCATTGTCCAGCAGGCCGGGGCTGGGCTTGCACCCACCAGCCTCGGTGTATGTGGCCGGCGCCCTACTCACTGAGCCATGGGTGCTGAGCCACAGACACCATTTTCACTTGACGTGACAAGTGACAGACACTCTGTGGTTCTCAGTCCTGGCTGGCTGGCAGACATTTCTTTACAATGAGCCTGCCACTTTCAAGAAAAACCTCTGAAACCTCTGTTGCCAATGGTAAAAGTCAAGTTCTTAAGCAAAAGGTAAAATTTTTGAAAACTTGTAGCAATCATATTGACAGCTTTTGTTACTTAAAAGATTTTTCCAGTTAGTAGTGCTATTTACAAATCTTTTTTGCATATGGAATGAAAAGTGTCCACACTTGGAAGATCTGCATAATCTAGGAACTAGTTTTCAGATGAGTAATACGTGATGATGCCAAAGCATGTGTGGGTGAAAAATCCATTTGAAGTGCAAGATAAATGATTTTAACATACTAGAGTATATACAGTTTATAGTAAGAGTTCAGCTTCCACAGTATAACTACCACTGGTTCAGTTTTGGTATGACATCAAAGAAGAATAACCACAATTATCTAAAAAGACGGTCTAACTGCCCTTCCCTCTTCCAACTACGCGTCCGTGTGAGGCCCATGCCATGATACCGCCAGAGCCATCTGCCAGTGAACCAGACTAATGGGGTCTGCAGTAGTGCGAAACAAGGCTACTCTTCTGAGGGATTTTGTTTGGAAAATACAGTTATTTTTTATAAAAGTATGCCATTGTTAACAGTTAATGGGTTTAGCAGTTTTCAGTAAAATGGCTACATAATTTCTAAGTTTGAATTTCTAATGTGATTAATATTGATAAATATTACCCATATAAATAGCTCTTTGGGGGTTCTTGATATTTCTTAAGAATGTAAAACATCCTGCCAAAAAGATTGGAACTGCTGGCCTAGGAAATGGACATCTAGCTGCAAAATTGGGAAAGATGAGGCTTTTCTAAATTTTCAGCAAAATTATATCCTATGTAGGATATAATTAAACAACAGACCAACAATAGAGAGGGTAGAAAAATAGTTTTTTTCCCTCTTGTCTTTAATTTTTAACCCATTTGTAATTACACTTATACCATTGTTCAAACTTGCAGAATGAAGCACCGTCCTTAGAAGGAGTAAGGATTAGAGTCGTGCAAATGCTCGGCTCTCTAGGAGGGCGAATCAACAAAAACCTCGTGACAGGTAAACATACCTTTAAAGTACATTAATTTCTGTAGATATATTTGTACTTTAATTTGGATATATATGGATTATAGTTTATACATTCTCATTCCCATATGTGATTTATAGATTTTTAAGTAAGATTAAAAAGAACATTTTGTCTGGCTCACGCCTGTAATCCTAGCACTCTGGGAGGCTAAGGCAGGTGGATTGCCTGAGCATAGGAGTTTGAGGCCAGCCTGAGCCAGAGTGAGACCTCATCTCTAAAAAAAGAAAACCTGGGCGTTGTGGCAGGCACCTGTAGTCCCAGGTACTTGGGAAGCTGAGGCAAGAGAATCTCTTAAGCCCAAGAGTTTGAGATTGCTGTGAGCTGTGACGCACAGCACTCTACTGAGGGCAACATAGTGAGACTCTGTCTCAAAGAAAAACATTTTGCCTAATAAAATGCTTTGTCTGTATCCATGTAATTGGAACAGTTCATTATACTATCAGGAAAAGTGTTGTAGCTTGATTTGTTATGCATGTTTTCCATTTTGTAACAGAACCTTCATTTCTATACTTGATCTTATCCAAAAGCCATGAAGTGATGATGCTGTTTCTCACTGTTAGGAGAATTCAAAATTAATCTTTTTAAAATCTAACATTCTTAATTTTGGATATATTTAGATTGTTTTATGCAAATTAACATTTTGATTAGTAAAAATTCATATTTTTACTTTTGAAATTTGATGTTAAATATACTAGTGACTTTTGGTTATTTAGGAAGTTAGAGTCTGTATTTTAAAGTGTTTTAAAGAGGAGTTTTTGTTTTTTTGTTTTTTGGGGTTTTTGTCACCTTCAGTAGAGTGCTCTGTTGTCACAGCTCACAGCAACCTCAAACTCTCTGAGCTTGAGCAATCCCCTTCCTCAGCCTCCTGAATAGGTGGGACTATGGGCACCCACCACAACTCCCGGCTAATTTTTAGAAATGGGGTCTTGCTCTTGCTCAGGCTGGTCTCAAGCTTGTGAGCTCAGACAATCCACCCACCTTGGCCTCCCAGAGTGCTAGGATTACAGGCGTGAGCCACTGTGCCTGGCCTAAATAGGAGATTTTCTTTTTTCTTTTTTTCTAATAAAAATTTAAAGATTTTATTAAGGATGGGGAGTGTTCCAGTCTCTCACCTAACGCTGTGCCCTCATCTTACTGTCTACTCTGTCTCAAGGTCCTTCCTGGCTTAGGGGGCAGAGCCTCCCTGGGCACAAGGAACAAAGGTGGGGCGAGAACAGAGCGAGGGCAGCACAAACGGTGTGAAGAACGGTTCTGGGCCCAAGGTCTTGCTCCTTCCCCCTCAGTTAGAGTCCACTGATAGCCAGCCAGTCCAGTATCTGGGTCGTCGTCTGGTCTCCTTGGTCTAGGTCGTCATAGGCATCTGGCCCAGGCCACAGCACAGCCTGCTGAGGAGGGAAGAATTGGCGCTGCTGATGGGGGGGTAACAGGTCTGGGTAGCTTTAGGCAGCCGCCTCTTAGTGCATCCTTATTATTTTCTGTTTTTTGTTTGTTTGTTTTTTTGATAGTCTCACTATGTTGCCCTGGGTAGAGTGCAGTGGCATCACAGCTCACAGCAACCTCTAACTCCTGGGCTTAAGCGATTCTCTTGCCTCAGCCTCCCAAGTAGCTGGGACTACAGGTGCCCGCCACAACGCCTGGCCGTTTTTTGGTTGCAGTTGTCATTGCTGTTTAGCAGGCCCAGATTGGGCTTGAACCTGCCAGCTTCGGTGCATGTGGCCAGCACTGTAACAACTGAGCTACGGGCACTGCCTCCTTGGTATTTTCTTGGCCTGGTCTCTTCCTCTGACCTCCACGTTCAGTTGGGTGTGAGAACGTTCTTTCCCTCTCTCCTCACGGTCCCATTTGCTCTCAGCCGTCTGAGGGCAAGGGTTCTGCCATAGTGGTCTTGTTTCACCTACGCACGTGCCAGCACAGAAGAGAGACAGCTGCTAAGTCCTTGTTAACTGACCTTTGCCACACCCATGTATTCCTGTCTACCTAGAATTGCTGATTGGAGATAGGGCCACCTCCCCTGGTCCAATCTTTGGCTCAGGCCAGGCCCAGATTGCCGTGAGGACAAACATGACCTGGGACCCAGGGGACTGAAAGGAGAGAAAAGAGCTCTGAAGGCCACTGCCATTGTAGAGGAGATGGGTGGACAGGGAGGTCTGACCCTGCGAAGTCCGAGAGGTTAATCAAGAGCCTGCTGTCACCACGCTCTCTGTGACCCCAATGCTGGGCTCTACTCAGGGACGCAGGCTGCTCGGCTCCAACTTGACTTTTCAGAGCTGAACTGGAAGGGCAAAGTCAGGCTCTCTTTGGTTTCTCTCTCTTGGACAGACAGAGATTAAAGGTCAAATGAATCCTGGGACTCACCAGTAAGTGCAAAGGCTGCTGCCACTCTGCCCCACCCAACCCCAAACTCTGCAGTTTTAATTTCTGTCTCTCCTTCTGCCAAACCCTAAGCTCCATTAGCATTCTTTGATACCGGGCATGTATGAGGATCTGGGTGGAGCTGGGAGTCTACAGGGGGCCCCTCCTGGATATCCAGGCTGACGTATGAACAAGGCTGCTCAGGGCTCCCATGGGGTCTGGGCCCAAAGCTCTTCATATAGCAAGCCCAGCACGCGTGCCTGCCAGTATGAGGATCTGTCACCTTTGCCAATCTCATCGACCTGATCTGAGCCTCTTCTATCTCACACCTTAATATACCTTCCCCTTCCAGTGTAAATCTGATCAAGGCACTGTGGACTTCAGTCCTTCAGCAGCTCCTCCCAGCTAGGGCGGCAGTTCTGATGGCTCAGGACATCAGGGTCTGGCAGAGTGTGGTGTAGGGAAGGTGAAATGACAGCAGTGGGGAGAGGACCAGGATCTGTCCCCTACATATGGCTGTCAGGCTCCCAGTGGCCCCCCAGGAAGGGCCTCCCTGGGGAGTTTTTGACCAGTTGATAGGGTCGCTGAAGAGGTCGTAGTAAACCAGATAGTTGCTGATATCCAAGGGGAAACCTTCAGGAAACTTCCTCACTCAGTTCACGGCCTGGAATGTGGACTTACTCCCACAGAGTGCAGATTTCTTGATAAGTGCCTTCAAAAGACTGTGCCCCCTCCCACTCGACACTTTCTGGACGATGGAGGGTTGAGAGCAGTGGAGTTTCTGCCCTCACCAACCCGTCATGACTTCCATCGCTAGTCTCTTCCTCTCCTCTCCTGCCTTGCTGGCCAGGTCCAACCCCCTGCCTCCAGCTCTCCCTGCAAAGCAGCACTGGGCTGCTGAAGGCCAACAGCAAGTCCCCAAATGGGAAATTTTTAATAAAAATATTGCTCATTTACCCTTTGTCCACAAAATATCTTAAGTAACTCTGAATTTGGATTATTAAGCATTTGAGTGTGTTAGACTTGTTTAAAAATAGTTTTATTTTAAATTAAATTTGAAATAGTGTTCTAGGGATACCTAATGTTGTAATTGCATGTCTGAAGCAATTTTAAAATAAGAAGGTGGGCAAATATATTCATCAAATATATTTCAAAGTATAAAAGCACTCTGGCTTAATGAGATGTGGAACAATTGGAATTAGGAAGATTTGGGGTGGTACAAATCTCTTTAAATCTTCTGAACAGCTGCATCCTCAGATGAAATGATGAAGAAATGTGTGGTATGGGACAGAGAGAAGAGGCTCAGCTTTGCCGTGCCCTTCAGGGAGATGAAGCCGGTCATCTACCTGGACGCGCTCTTGCCGCGGGTGACAGAGCTAGCTCTCACAGCCAGTGACAGACAAACTAAGGTGCTTTTAGTTTTCATTTCACTCACTATTTAGAGCTTATTGCTTTTAAAAAGTATATCCATTAGGACATAGAAAATATATTTCAGCCATTGCAGTATCATTAATTTTTTATTTTCTGTAATATAGTAATTAGAAAACTCACATTATCAGAAGTCAGTGTTATTGATAAATAGAAGTTAAGCATAAATTACCTTAATATATACTAGCTTGGCAAAGCATTAATATACCAAAAGCTTTTCATAATAGAAAATGTAGCACAAAAGGCATTTAAAGTCATATTCAGTTTGTGCTGAACTTCATTCTGGGCCATGAGGAAAATAATTTCAAATTTTAATGCAAGCATGCCTCAGAGATATTTCAGGTTCTGGAATAGCAGATCAGAGCAACAAAGCAAACATCGAAATAAAGCGCATCATATGAGGTTTTTAGTTGTTACCTTTATGCTATAGTCTATTAAGTGTATAGTAGCATTATGTCTAAAACACAATGTACTACATACCTTAATTAAAAATTAGTAGGGCCAGGTGTGGTGGCTCACACCCGTAATCCCAGCACTCTGGGAGGCCAAGGCTTGTGGATTGCCTGAGCTCACTGGTTTGAGACCAGCCTGAGCAAGAGGAAGCCCCCGTCTCTAAAAATAGCCGGGTGCTGTGACGGGCGGGTGAGCACCTGTAGTCCCACGTATGCTTGGGACATATGATAATTGCTTGAGCCCAAGAGTTTGAGATTGCTGTGAGCTATGACACCAGGGCACTCTGTCTCAAAAAAAAAAAAAAAAGGAAAAAATTAGTGTTAATGAAATGCTAACTAGGTGAGCACATGCTGCTGGTGAGATGAGCTTGTAGATTTGCTTGATGCAGGTTTGCCAGCAAACCTTCGACCTGCTAACACATCAGCTGTGAAGGGCAGTAAAATGAGGCATGCCTGTATTACCCGTTTCCATAGTGCTTCACAGACAATGTTATTAAAAGTGATGGTTGAAAATATGCTAACAGATGACGCAGGTTGTATGTATAGTTCTGTACTGAGACAGCATTTTGAAAAAAAATTTTTTTTTTTTTTTTTTTTTGAGACATTGTCTCACTTTGATGCCCTCAGTAGAGTGCCATGGCCTCATAGCTCACAGCAGCCTCAAACGCTTGGGCTCCAGTGATTCTCTTCCCTCAGCTTCCTGAGTAACTGGGACTACAGGTGCCCACCACAGCACCCAGCTGTTTTTTAGAGATGGGTCTTGCTCTTGCTCTTGCTCAGGCTGGTCTCGAACTCCTGAACTCAAGCAATCCACCTGCCTCTGCCCCCCAGAGTGCTGGGATTACAGGTGTGAGCCACTGCGCCGGGCCTGCAATGTATGTGTTAGGAATGTATCAATACCAATGTCAAAAGTTCTTAAATTTCAATTCTTAACTCTTAGCTAAAGAGCAAAGTGAACAGAGGCATTAATTTTGTACAAGAAATGCTACTTTGAGTTCATTTATATTTGGGTTATATGATAATTTCCTGCAGTAAAAGTTTTTCTTCTTACAGGAGTAGGGTTAGTAACATTTCAGAATAGTCTTCTCTTGCCATCAACATAATAAGGTAAACCTGTTGATCTCCTGGCCTACTTAAGGTTGCAGCTTGTGAACTGTTACACAGCATGGTTATGTTTCTGTTGGGCAAAGCTACCCAAATGCCTGAAGGGGATCAGGGGGCGCCTCCCATGTACCAGCTTTATAAGCGGACTTTTCCTGTGCTGCTTCGTCTGGCCTGTGATGTAGACCAGGTAAGGGAATGATTGTAGGTCTGAAACAGTTGCAATATATGTGTGTGTGTGTATATGTGTATATGTATATGTATATATAATTTTTTTTTTTCTCTTTTTTTAAGGCAAGCATGAAACAGAGTTTATCAAGAAAGATAAAGATAGGTTTACAGAGTAAGAAGGCTTACAAAATGGGATACATTTGCCATAGTGAACGGACCTCCATTGCCAGGGCAGGGTAGGCACAGAGCCCTCGAAAATCTTTTTTAAAGTTTGGTTCAGCTCAGGGGTTAGCACAGCTTGCCTCATGTTGATGTCATCTGGGGATCTTTTTTTTTTTTTTTTTTTTTTTTTTTTTTAACCCACATTAGAGTGCATGGCGGCAAAGCACCAAGAAAACACAAAATATTGGGGTCAAGTGATCCTCTTG
>CAUYPK010130622.1:0-37597 GCA_963574355.1 Loris lydekkerianus
CATCTGTACCAGAATGTTTATTGCAGCCCAATTCATAATTGCTAAGTCATGGAAGAAGCCCAAGTGCCCATCGACCCATGAATGGACTAGCAAATTGTGGTACATGTATACCATGGAATACTATGCAGCCTTAAAGAAAGATGAAGACTTTGCTTCTTTCATGTTTACATGGACAGAGCTGGAACATATTCTCCTTAGCAAAGTATCCCAGGAATGGAAGAAAAAGTATCCAAGGTACTCAGCCCTACTATGAAGCTAAACTATAGCTTTCACATGAAGGCTATAACCGAACTATACCATAAGACTATGGGGAAAGGACCAAGGAAGGGGAAGGGAGGGGGGAGGTTTAGGTGGAGGGAAGGTGATAGGTTGGGCCACATCTATGGTGCATATTTTTATCTATAATTAAAAAAAAAAAGAATTTCCTATTCTTTGTTTGATGATGGGTTCACCTACCAGTAAATGCAATGTTTTCCCCTTGTAACCATCTAGATTGCTGATAACTAACATGTTCTTCCTAATCAACAGAGTGAACCTTATTTCTGTGCCAACACAGCCTATTCTGTGAGAATAGGTCTGTGCTCTTTCATCTAAGGTTCTGAACAACCTCCCCAGGGTCTGTGAAATCTATTTACTTTCATAAAGCAGAAGACACTGAAAAGTCCATTTTGGAGGCTGCTGCTTTAATTCCTATTTCTGGGTCCCATTTAAAACATAATGAATTGGTTCTTAAGTGCTATGCAATCTGCCTGACTGTTCAGTGTCTTCCTTTTGTTGATTCTGAGTATGGATTAAAAGAATATTTTTCATGCAAGTTATTTGTAATTGTGATTCCCAGAGACCATTCACTATTCTTTTTATAAGCCCATAATACTTGTTCTAACAAAAGCTTCCAGAGTCAGCTCTTGGTGGACTCAGCCCTCTCTGCTTATTGTCTGTATTGAACACGTGACTTTACAATGATTATTCAACTTTCTCTTTAATCTTGTTCTTCCATAATGCCCCATTTTCCAATGGAAATGGGAAATGGAGGATTAAGGTAAAGGACTGCTTGACAATCACATGGTGAAGTAAGTTAGAATAAAATTATTCATTTTTACATGCTCGTTGAAAAAGTAAAGCAGAACACAATTAGACAGTAGAATCCCTCCTCAGGAGGAGAAGTTGTCAATTACTCCTTTATCTAATCTCCCTCCTTCATTGCAGAAACCCGAACCCCATTCCATCTGCATCTTTGAACAGCCCACATAAATCAGTCTGATGAGTGTATTAGTCCACCTGCTCTACTATAAAGGAATGCCTGAGGCTGGGTAGTTTATAAAGAAAAGAGGTTAATTTGGCTCACAGTTCTGCAAACTATACAAGGAGTGTGGCACCAGTGTCTGCTTCTGGTGAGGGTTTCAGGAGAGCTTCCAATTCAGGTGGAAAGCATGTCCCAGGGTGTGAGCACCAGCAAGAGAGGGCGGAGGTGGTGCTAGGCTCCTTTAAGCAATCCACTTCAGTGAACTCATAGAGAACTCATTCCATATCATGCCAGGGCACCAAGCCATTCATGAGAGACCCACCCCCTTGACCCAAACCCCTCCCACCAGTCCCAGTATTTAGCAATGAAGATCCAATTTCAACACGTGATTTGAATGGGCCAAACATTCCAACCCCATCAGTGAGGTATAAGGACAAAAATCATCCACAGCAGGGTTGCCATCTGAACTAGAGTCAGAGGAGGTGCGGTGGGGGGGGGGGGAGGGGAGGAGATTTGCAGGGATTAGGACAGCCACGCTCTCCATTTCCCAGGGAGGTTTGTGCAGATGGATATCAGGCACCCCATCAGCCTGCTGTGCTAGACTTACATAACTTATGTGCCTCATATTTCCCGACACAGGATAAATTTTTATGCAAAAATAAAACATTCTTTGCCTTACATAGTGATCTAATTTGCCTTAGATTATTGAGGTAAATAAATAAATATATCTCATACTATTTACCAAATGGCTACTGAGTCATATGCAGACCTGTCGAGGTATTTTGTGTGTGTGAACGCACGGGTAAAAAGGAGGGAGGGGATCCTACTTTATTCTAGAAATGTGTTTAATACAGAATATTTTAGTTTTGATTTCTGTAATTAAAGTTGCCGAAACCTAAAATTAATATTAACTTAGAGAATAACCCCAATACTCAAATTCCAAATATTAACATTCTATTTCATTTATGTAAATTCAATTATTTTGAAACTGACTAATCTTCCAGCTAGAATGTGGATTTTAATTATTTCTTCTGTGCCTCCTATTACTGAGGATAATTAAGATTTGCCATTTTTTGGACAGCTAATGAAATAGACTTAATATCCAATAGTAGGAAAAACCACTCTGATCTCATTGCTTCATTTCTGTAAACATTCCATCAAAAATGAACTTGAGCAGATTATAGCAATGATGACTGATCATTATATAATGAACAATGAACTCTTTATATTGTCTGGATTTAAGGCTGTGTTATCAGTGAGATAATGAAAAAGATAACTTTGTGCCTTATGTTACAGATTTTTAATATAAAATCAATTCTATTTTCCACATTAAGTCCCCATTGCAAGAGTTGCTCAGCCTTTGTACTACTAGCATTTTGGGCTAGATAATTTTTTGTGAGGAGCTGTCCTGATCATTGTAGGATATTTAGCAGCACCCGCCCACTAGATGCCAGCAACACCCCCTGAGTTAGGACAATTAAAAATATCTCTAGACATTGCCAGAGATATACAGGGGGTGGGGGCAGGGCACAAAATCAGCTCAATTTAAGACCTACTACTACATGAGCATTTGAAGGCTGCCATTGAAATATTTTTTATCTCTTCATTTATTCTCAGAAATTATATCTTAAAAAAGATAAAAGGTAAATAAACAAACAAAACAACAAATAAGGAAGTGTATTAACCACTCACATGAAATATTGAGATAGAATAGTAATGGGAAACTTTTTTTAATTTATAAGGTTTGAGGTCTGGAGAGTGGCAGCTTTTTCTTATCTTCAATAGTTACCATGGAAACCAAATTATATCGTAAAAGATGTGAAAGCTTTTGCTTTATCTCTTGTCTAAATATTTTTATTGATGATAATTAGAGCCTCTACAATATTTTTCTGAAAGGTACACAGGTGGAAGCTCCTGGAGTGCCCAATGGGATGGCCCGATAGCCTTTGGCCAGTTCTAAGGGCCCCAGAACAAGGGCCATAGGAGCATCTGGTCAAAGAGGGACCATAGTAACTAAGTCACAGAGTAGCTTGGGAACACTGTGAGGGCTCCATTACTGTCTAAACTTCCAGTCCAACACTCTCAACCTCTTTTATGATCATACTGTCCCAGGAAATAAAGTGCATGTATTTATTCAATAGAGATGTTTAAGTCATCAGAATAGGTTACTCCAGGAGATGTGACGTGCTAACTCCAGCACTCGAGAGTCTGTGAAATTAAGTTCTTTTGAGTAAACACTTAGCACATGTCCACTGGGCCAGGTAATGGGGATTCAAATATGAATACAGTCCCTGCCTTCAAGGAGCTGTTGGGGTGTGAAACACCAGTAATAGTAATAGTAGTAGTAGTAATAGTAATAGTGGTAGTAGCAGTAATAGTAATAGTGTAGTAATAGTTTCTTCTCTGCTTAGAAGATGTCATAGTAAGATGATAAGTAGTATTTGCCCCCAAATAGATGATCAGCCCCCAAGAAGAAATGTGAATACTTGGAATGATTTACTGACTTGAGTCTTGAGAACTTTACAAGGATTTCAATAAAATCCTTCACCATTCTTCAGACTCACTTATTCCTTAGTATTAGAGCTCCTTGCAGTCTGCTCTACAAACCAATAGTGAGAGACATACATGTAAAAATAACCACTTTAAGAAGAGGCATTGAATTAAAATCAGCTGAGTTGCTGGTAAGTCCCTAAAAGTTGGCATTTTCTTATGCAACAATGATTTGTTTAAATGTGACAGGCAAGTCTGTAGTCTTCGACTTGAAACTTTAGCCACAGTGGAGTACATTTATCTTGGTTCAGAGGGACCTGGCAAATCTTGACGTGCAATTGTGCCTTCACAAAGTGTGAATTATAGCTATTACATACAGAACATTCTGAATCCTGTTGAAACATTAATTAGGATATAAAATGTCAGTAAAAGACTGGGACTCTTTCTTATGCATTGAAGAGTGAAGTAGGGGACTGGGATTTTATGGTGCAGAGGATCAGATTTTTTGCATTAAGTGAAAGAAAGGAATAGCATTGAATGATTTGTGACAGAGATATTTTATTTCCCACTAAAATTCTGTGTTATAAGGAATCCACTTAAAATCTGAAAATATTGTAAATAAATTTTTACATTCAACTAGCTGTGCATGATATGAGCTCCTCCAGAAGCCAGGCATGAGAACTATGTGAGTCTAATATGATACACTCTAGAGCCGGCTCTGAGCACCCATCGTGTGCCTTTGTTTCCTGTTTGAGGGTTTGGCTGGTGGACGTGGACCTGCATGTGATGTGCTGCATCTGAAGACACTAAGATTCATACCTCTAGAGATTTTAGGTAGAACTATTGCCATCATAGACCAGAAAAACAGATATAGATGATTTAAGTTCATAAATTTTAAACTCCTTCCACAGCAACTCCCAATAAGAAACATACTGTGGCCATTATATATCACATATACATATTACACATTATAAATATGTTTATAACACAAAGAAAAATTGTATGAAATTATACGTATGCTTATCATGATTACTTATGATACTTAAGTACTTATCATGATTACTTATCACTGACGTTTGCCCATATCTACTGATGGATAACCATGGCATCACTTTACACAGGGGCAAACATATAAAATGGTGCTATATTTTGGCCTCCCAGTTGATGCAGAAGGACATTGTAAATCCTGTGGTTTATTTGGTATATGTAGTTTGCTGCAAAAATGGCTTTTCCTCAAATTACATTTGTTAAGATCACTGCCAGTTCTTCTTTATCATATCAAAGGTGATAAGAAAAATAGTTCTTGCCAAATGGATAAACATGTTTTTCCTTGTCATCAAATTTGCAAGAAATGTCGATAGTCATTTACCTTATAGAAATCTGAACCTAAATGAGTCAGTACGTCATTCTCAACTATAGATTAGGTGTCATCTTGACAATCTATTTATGTTGTGCAACTTTGAATTGTTTGCAGTGATAGTAATATTTTTTTCATACTACTTTACGTTCAGAGGCAGTGCTTCCTGAAATTTTAGGGTCAAGATCTATTTGAAATTCTGATGAAATCTATGACTCATTTCTCTAGAATGAACCTTGATTCCATAGACCCTCACTTGAAAACACTTAACCTGAGAAGAGGTCACTGTTGGAGTCATCTCCCCAGAGCTCGGTCAGCAGCTCTTGTAACTAGTTCCTACTGGAAGGAAGCACTGCACTCTTTTCTCTTGGTATCTAACCCACCAGCTCCTTATTTGGTTCTCCCAGTGTCCCTTTCACATGTACTCATTCAGCATAATGTCTACTAGATCAGGACTAGAGCCAATCGAGGAAGTTACCCCATTGGTTCTGTGTTCGTCAACGCATAAGCCTGATTGGTGTAAGACCAGCTACTGGGGGGTAGCAGTAAGCAAGTATAGATTGCAGACATCCCCCAGAAGTATTTGAAGCTGTTTCCGATCCCTACATCATGAGCAGAACATGACAAAGAATCTTGTTTTAAAAAATGAATTAATTAAAATGTTCACTAGATTGTGCCAAATTATTGTAATTTTTGATAAGTATCATGTAGAACATTCAACACTGAGCAGAAAACTCATCAAATCCTCAAGCTAAACTCTATAAACCACACAAGCAGTGTGCCACTACCACCTTTGGGTTATGTAGCTTAATTGCAGGTTCAGGTTTTGGAAGGATGATAAATCTATATTGAACATGGAGACTATAATTTTAAAGTTATGAAATGATAGGAACAATACATTCCTTGATATTCTGTGATAGAGAAAGAGCATGTGTTATCAGGTCTTGCTTTGATTCTGCTCTTTGCATCTCACATTCGCTGTCCAGGTCCCAATTTCATATATTGTCTGTACCTTTTGACAGGATCGGAGGAGCCATTCCCACTGTGTTCTCCTACTTTGCTGAAGTGTTGGCCCGGGAGAAGAGGGGCGAGCACCTGAGCTGGCTCTGCATGTTCTGGATGATCGGCGGCATCTACGCCTCTGCCATGGCCTGGGCCATCATCCCACATTACGGTAAGAGGCTGGCCTTGCACCAGCCCAGTGGTCATTTGGTTGTGTTTCTACCTCCATTCCCATCTCTTTCTTCTCTTCTGTGTGCTGGTTTGAGAACAACACTGTCATCATCATGTTTCTCTCTTCTGTAGTGAACAGTTTCCCCCCCTATGCAGAGATCTGTATAAAGTGAGACTGTCTGAAATGTAGACACTAAGGCCAGATGCAGTGGCTCATGCCTATGATCCTAGTACTCTCAGAGGCCAACATGCAAGGGTCCCTTAAATTAAGGAGTTTGAGACCCACCTAAGCAAAAGCAAGACCCCATGTCTACTTTAGAAAAACAAAGTGGGTGTAGTCCCAGCTGCTGGAGAGGCTGAAGAGGAAGGATTGCTCAAGCTCAAGAGTTTGAGGTTGCTGTGAGTTACAGTGATACCACAGCACTCTAGCCTAGGTAAAAGAATAAGACTCTGTCTCAAAAATAATTAATGAATTAATTAAATGCAGACACTAAATGAATATAATCGGGGAAAGGGCTATTAATGGTTGCATCTACTGTACTCTGAAAATCCTTCTGGTCACCAAACAATATGGAAGCGTTTCCCCCCACAAACCAGTTCTCTGATACCCAGCTATCAAAGATAGCTGATGGGCATCCTGCAGTTTAACTCAATCCTGACACTCTGTTACCTGGGATTACAGTCAGATCCCACAGATGAAGAGCTCAGTCCCAGCAGACCCCTCCCACTTCAGATGCCAGCTGCATGTCTAGGCCTCCAGAACTTCTAATGGACCAGCTATAAATTGGGGATTCTCACAACCCCCTCCTCAAGCTTGATCATTTGCTAGAATGGCTCACAGAACTCAGGGAAACATTTAACTTACATTTACCAGTTTGTTATGAAGGATATCACAAAGGGTACAGAAGCACAGCCAGATGCAGAGATGAACAGGACAATTGTATGGAGGGGTGAGGAGCTCCAGTGACTTTCCCGGGCTTACCACTTGTCAAACACCTTCACGTGTGTTCAGCAACCTAAAAGCTCTCCCCATGGTTCTGGAACTTTTATAAAAATCCTATAAAATATCTATAAAAATTAGATAGGCACGATCAATTTGGGGTTGTTTTTTTCTTTTTTAATCATTATGTTTTTGCCAATGTCTAATACAGTGCCTAACTTACAGTATGTCCCTAATAAATGTTGCTAGATAAGTAAATAAATACTATTAATTCCAACCTTCCTCCACTTTATACTATTATCTCCTAAAATAATCTCTTTACCTCTAATCTCTTCCCCCTCAGATTTATTCTGAACATGAACATCCAGATAATTTTTCAAAGCCTTTGATTTAGCCATTTTATAAAGTTTATAAAAAATGAAAAAAAGGGACACATTTCGTAGTGCTAATATCTTTTGAAATGTAGGATACTAGCTGGACACACTTGCTTATGCCTATAATCCCAGTGCCTTTAGGAGGCTGAGGAGGAGGAATTGCTTGAGGCCAGGAGATTGAGATTAGCCTAGGCAACATAGCAAGACAGGGTCTCTACAAAAAAATTTAAAAATAATAAAACGCAAGATACTGAATTCTAAGTGGGGGAAAAGTTAATTATGCATGCAAAGATGACACTAAAAAATTCAATGATCTTTTCGTTTAAAATTTTTACTTAAATTCTCACTCAGTATCAGGCACAGTGCCATGGAGGATAACATAGTGAGAAGGGAGACGCCCTGGGGGCTCATGGCATCTCCAGAAAGTTGACTAGTACACAATTAATTACAATATTAATAAACATTATAAGAAGAGAAGTTCAAGTTGCAATGAGAAAATAGAACACAAGGAGCTAAAGCAATGCATGCTGGGACGGGGGTGGGGGCATGCTTAGAAAGCCTGGTTCACTTTTCGCCCTTTCAGACGCAAGTAAACACTGACTTCCTCAGAAAAGGATCCCCTGACTTCCTTGACTAAACCAAATTCGCATGTGATAGCTTTCGTTTGGAGCATTTATCCAGCTGTAATTTTACATTTACAACATTCCTTCTCTAGCTGTTTGATTAATGGCTACCTCTTGCACTAGTAGAGTGCCACCCTCTTTGTCCTCACTGAAGCCCCAATACCAGTGCAGTGGTGCCTGGCAGATGACCAGCAGGACAGGCTGTGTACACAGCCCAGTGCAAAATAAAAAGGTATGGCTCCTGGTTCAAAAACTGTTAACTATTTCAAGATGGTGACAGCAGAGGGACCTTCCCAGCACAGTGGGAATGAGTGGATAAATGAATGAAAGTTGAGATCTGAAGTCTGTGTGAGAATTAGCCCAAGTAAAGGGAGATAAGAGAGAATACTTGAGGCACAAGTGTATGTAAAAGCCACATACAAAAAGGCAATAGAGGGTAGACATTTTGAAAACTAGAAGTGGCATGATCAATTATTTTTAACCCAATCTTCTGCTTCTCTCCTCTTCCCAAGAGAATGGGGGTTGGGGCTGAAAGCTCCCCGCCTGTGATCATAGCTGGGTCTTTCTGACAACCAGCTCCCATGTAGGAACTCAAAAGGAGTCACCTCATTAGAATAAAAAATGCTTCTATCACTCAGGAAATTCCAAGGGATTAGGAGCTCTGATCATGAACCAGGGATGAAACCAACATATATGCTTCTTATTATAAAACACAGTATCAGACACTTTTGCATTTTGCTGTTTCTCAAGCCATGATTTCATTCGTTTCCTATGTATGGTCTACTCTGGGGACTCCCCACCCCTTCAGCCTAAAGCGAGATCAGAAGATCCACAGATCACCACCAGCATATAAGGCAACATGGCTGATGGTCACTCTTGGGACTGTCACACATATCAGACAAATGTCTTTACTCCCACCCTGTGGGCCCAGCCCAAAGCTCAGCCCAGCATCAGCCCCACCTCTTCCAACAGCTCAGAACTGGGATAGGAGCAAGAAAAAGATCCTGTGTTCTAGTGGCCCATGGACATGCAGAACTTCAGAAGTGGCTTTACCTGTCCACGCTTCTGAGGTCCCCTCCTCAGCACTTTCTATTCTTGCCATCCCGAGTTTTTACAGCTTCCGTGTTTCTGAGAAATACCCTCCATCCTCAGAGGCAAGAGGTTCCAAGAGGCTTTGTCTACAAAACAGTGAAATTCAGGGAAAAGTCAACAAAATCCAGGAATCAAATTCAATAAGCAAGGAAAGGGGAGGAAAGTGTTCTGGTTACATTTGAGTGCTTGTGTGTGAGTGTGTGCAAGCAGGCCAAAGTCTGCAAAATAGGTTACTATGTAAAGTAAAACCACATGCGACTTCAAAACCTCACTCTCTGATATCTAAAATCTAATCAATATAAAAAATTAGATTTCAGAAACTCACTGTTTGCTCATTTTCTATATATGTGGTTTTGGTTTAAAATAGAGCAGTTTTTCATTATAAAACATAGTTGTTAGCAAACAACCTTAGTGAGTTTGACTCATTGCTAAAATCAGCCATAGACTTTATTACGCAGATGCATTGTGATTTGTTTACCATACCAAGTCACAAAATTCACGGTGTCACTCTCTTTCTCAAAGGGTTAGGGCGCTGGCCCCATATGCCGGAGGTGACAGGTTCAAACCCAGCCCCAGCCAAAAACTGCAAAAAAAAAGTTACAGGAAAAGCAAAATTGTGTTTAATAAGAAGAACAAGACATAGGAATGGGATACTTGGCTTGAAGATAACTTTTCTTTGCTGAACATTTGAGTTTGAGGTGTCAAGTTCATGGGCTTCTCATCTTTAGACTCTGGTTGCCCCTGGGCCAGAGGTGCCCTCAGACAGGCAGGTCTGCGTATCCACCATGAGGCTTGTCTTCTGCAGCCATCCAAGGAATAAAGGAGATTTTTCTCCTTTGTCTGAGACCTGAGGATCTCAGCCACACTCAGAACCTTCCTCTCTAGAACAGCGCCTAACTTATGCCCCACTCAGCTCATGGTTCTGATGGAAAAGCCATTCAGGAATTGCTTTAGAGGAACTATGTTTAAGGATGAGAAAAGGAAATGTGGGGCTTAGGCAGAATGCAGCTTTGCCCACATTGCCACAGGCAGCCCTTGTGCAATTTAAATCAAACAGCCACCTCTGCCAGGTATCCACACAGGACTCCACATGGCAACTGGATTACTTTTCTCTTTCTTCCTTTTTTCTTTCTCCAATTTTGGATTACTTCTTAGCCTCCCTGCAGGCCAGTCTTGCTCTCTGCAGCCTCTGATGACAGCACCGATCCCTGGCTCCCTGGGCTTATTGCCGCACCCTTCCTGGCCCTCCCTTCCCACCACATCACTCAGAATTTTGCCTGCTGGCCTTGCGCTCACAACTCAGACTGGCTTCTGCAGTCTGCGTGTGCCCACCAACCCCAGCATGATTGTTTTGTTTCTTTTCTCAGTAGGGATTCAGTTCCTCAGACTCTGCCCTTCACACATCCCTGCCCTTGAACTGTGGATGGCCCCACATTTTTTCTCTTGTCTTGCCACTAGTCAGCCAATGGCTGACCCGCAAAGACTAAACACCACCTTTATTTTTCCAAAATACACATAAGCTACTTCCTGTGTATAGCAACAAAGGCTGACCAATTCCTACATAAGTGGAATGAGGGATGGTTGGAAATCATAAACAATGCATGAAAAGTTACAAAAACCATCACAACACAGCAGAATTAAATGTCTGAGGCTAACATCAACTTTTATGTTGACAGCACCTTGAGAAATAATGACCTGGTTAGCAAGCTAGGAACATAAAATATTAAAATCTTTTTTTTTTTTTTTTTTTTGAGACAGAGTCTTACTATTTCACCCTCAGCATCACAGCTCAGAGCAACCTCAAACTCTTGGGCTCAAGCAATTCTCTTGAATGGCCTCAGCCTCCCAAGGCTGGGACTACAAGTGCCTGCCACAGTGCCCAGCTCTTTTTTTTTTTTTTTGCAGTTTTTGGCCGGCGCCAGGTTTGAACCCGCCGCCTCCGGTATTTGGGGCTGGTGCCCTACTCCCTTGAGCCACAGGTGCCACCCTGTCAAGCTTTTTTTTTTTTTTTTTACAAACAGGGTCTCACTCTGGCTCAGGCTGGTCTCAAACTTGTGAGCTCAGGCAAACCACCCACCTCAGATTCCCAGAGGGCTAGGATTACAGCCACTTTGCCCAGCCAAAATATTAAAATCTTATTCCCTTGGCTTGGCGCCCGTAGCTCAGCACCTAGGGCGCCAGCCACATACAGTGAGCTGGCAGGTTCAAACCTGGCCAGGGCCTGCTTAACAATGACAACTATAACAAAAAAAAAAATAGCTGGATGTTGTGGCAGGTGCCTGTAGTCCCAGCTATTCAAGAGACTGAGGCAAGAGAATCACTTAAGCCCAAGAATTTGAGGTTGCTGTGAGCTGTGATGCCACAGCACTCTACTAAGGGCAACATAGTGAGACTCTGTCTCAAAAAATAAATAAATAAATAAAAATAAATAAATAAAATCTTATTCCCTTGCTTTGTTGAAGGCTTTCCATGGCCAGAAGTACAGCAAAAACAGCAAATTATTTCAATCAATCATTCCTGCAAATTAGAATTAACAGAGGATGTTTTTTAAAATGCCCTTGCTGTTGTATTCTTATAACTTGAAGAGTTTTAATTATTTTTTTAAGTTTAGCTCTAAAAATCCTGTGCTGAGGCTTCTGGAGTAATACTGACGCTCTATATCTTAATCTGGGTAGGGTCCTTCTGGGGTATTCCCTTGTAAAAATCATTAAGCTGGGTGCTGAAGATTTGTGCATGTTGCTGTATGGATGTCACACTTTCTCATAAACACTTTTTAATAAGTTTAGCACTTTTCCCTCATTCCCTCCTTCACCCAGGCTTGAAGCCTACCCCAGATTAATCAAATCAGATTCTCTAAGCTGGGGACTCAGGATTAAGAGCTTTTCTTCTTCTTTTTTTTTTTTTTTTTTTCCAGTTTCTGGCCGGGGCTAGGTTTGAACCTGCCACCTCCGACATATGGAGCCAGTGCCCTACTCCTTTGAGCCACAGGCACAGCCCCAACTTCACTGACGTGTGATTGATGGATAAAAATTGTATTTGCTTAATGTGCACAACTTGACGTTTCGATATATGCAGACATTGTGAAGTGATTACCACAATCAAGCTAATTAGCGTATCTATCACCTCATATTGTTATCTTTGGGGGAGGGGAGCTAGAACACTTAAGATCGGCTCTCTTAGCAAGTTTCAAGTGCACAAGATGGTAGGGTCTTGGTAACTGCAGTCACCATGAGGGGCATTGGGGCTGCAGATCTTTTCACCTTAGAACTGGAAGTTTGTACCCTTTGACTGTCATCTCCCCATGTTCCCCTTCCCTCCGCCCCTGGTAACCACTCTGCTACTCTCTATGGGTTTGACGTCTTTAGATTCTGCCTGTAAGTAAGATCATACAGTATTTGCCTTTGGCTTGTTTAACTTGGTATAATGCCCTCCAGATTCGTCCACGTTGTTTCAAATGGCAAGATTTCCCTCTTTGTTAAGGCTGAATAATATCCACTTTGTGTGCGTCTGTGTGTATACATCTACATATGTATGTTTTAGAGTTCTATAACTCTACACTTTCAGGTCTTACATTTAGGTCATTAATCTATTTTTAGTTGATTTTTGTGTATGATACAAGAGAAGGTTTTATTTTCATTCTTGTGTATATAGATACCCCATTTTCCCACCACCATTTACTGAAGAGACTATTTTTTCCCCTATTGCACATTCTTGGTGCCTTTTTCAAAGATCGGTTGACCGTATATGTGTGAATTTATTCCTCATCTCTCTATTCTGTTCCTTTGGTCTATCTGTTCCACTAGTGTACCTGTGTTTATGTCAGTATCCCACTATTTCAATGACTATAACTTTGTGATATAATTTAAAATCAGAGGGTGTAATATATCCTGCTGTATTCTTCTTGCTCAAGATGCTTTAGCCATTTTGGTCATTCATGTTTCCATACTGATTTTAGGATTGTTTTCTCTACTTCTGGGAAAATGACACTAGAATTTCAGTAGGGATTGCACTGAATCCATAGATCACTTTGGACAGTATCTGTATATTAATTCCTCTGATCCATAAAGACAGGATATCTTTCCATTTATTTGTGTCTTCTTCATTTCCTTCATCAGTGTTTTATAGTTCTCTGTGTGCAGATCTGTTACCTCCTTGGTTAAATTTATTCACCAAGAAAGATAAAATACTTAGGCTTTTGTAAATGAGATTGTTTAAATAATTTCTTTTTCAAATAGTTCATTATTAGTGTATAGAAATACAACTAATTTTTGTTTGTTGCTTTTGCATTTTGTAACTTTACTGAATCCATTTATTAGTTCTATCAGTTGTTTGGTGAAATCTTTGGATTTTCTATATTGTGAACTAAAATAAAATCTTAAGCCCCACAGTCAACTGAATGGACCCCACTTTGGCTGAGGGAACCCCCATAATACCCAAGCTGAGATACCAGCCATGAACAAAAGGAGAGGTCCATTTTGCCCAGTACGGCCCTGCCCTTTGGAATTATTCTTTGTATAACAATAAGATACAAAAGCAGTAATAGGCCTAAGGCCATGAAAGTTGATGACCTAGATCATCCATTTATTAATACTTAGCAGATCACTTAAGTCTTGGCTTACGTCTGGTGGCTTATCTCTGATTCACAAACAGATTTCCCCATCTTAGTTTAAAACAGTCCAAGGCTTTAGACAAAGCTACATTTTTTTAACCAATTGCAAATCAAAGAATCTTAAACCCACCTATAATAGTTGTAAGCTCCTGTGGAGATGTCCTACCTTTTTGGGGCCAAACCAATGCACACCTTCCATGCACTGACTTATGATTTTATATGTAATTCCTGTTCCCCTAAAATGTATAAAACCAAACTGTAACCCAACCACGGCAGGACCATTTGTTCAAGGCCTCTTTTATGTGGCTTTTCAGGGTAGGCTCCCACATATTTGGCTCAAAATAAACCTCTTTAAGTTATCTAACGGAGTTCAACAGTATATAAGATCATGTCATGTGCAAACAGGGACAGTTTTACTTCTTCCTTTTCAATCTGGATGTCTTTTCTTTCTTTCCTTGCCTGAATGCTCTAGGTAGGACTTCTGGACTATGCTGCATAGGAAGACAAGAGCTTGTTCTTGATCTCAGAGGAAAAGCTTTTGAATTTTCACCATTGCACATGTTAGCTGTGGGCTTGGGCCTGTTATCTATGGCACTTACTATGTTGAGCTACACCAGTCGTTTTCAAACCCTCCAGGTGATTCTAACACACAGACAGATTTGAGATTGTTCAACTCCCTGCCCCTCCCATTTAGCAGTCTCAGAATCTGTTTTTGGGCCAAGCCCCTAAGACTTGATTTTATACACAGGGGTCTGTGCATGCTGATAAAGAGATGAGCCTGACCCAAAAAGCAGTTGGCGATTGAGTTTTAGCTTGTTGGTTTTATCCACACTAATGCACTTTCCTGCTCAACTTACAATAGATAAAGGTTTAAAAGTCCATCCACTTTCCCTGTAGCCTCTGAAAAACATAAGGCTTGTATGTTCCCTCTTAAATTCTCCATTGTATAAATGAAGCCATAACCCGCAGAAACAAGAGCAGATTGGTCCCTGCCTCTCTATTCTCTTTCATTAAGGAGCCCTTGGAATGTCCATCACCACAAGTGTCTTGAGTTCTCACCTGCAGGAAAGGATCACAGAAGCGTAATAGAGTGTCTCAGAGCTGGGACCTCACCAGCTGGTAACAGGCTTTGCTCTGGAGAGAAGGAATCAGTAATTGACATCCACATCGCAAGCATATTTCAAATGATCGGTAATACTCATGGTCAGAAGGCTCTTGGGTGGAAGAGCAAGTTTCTGGGTGTCACCTTTCTGTATTTGTGGCAGAGTCATCAGTGCTCAAAGCATGAGTCTGATGCCAAGAGACTTGAATTCTGGCCCCAGATGAGCCTTTGATGCAGAGTGGACCTTGAGTGGGTCGCCAAGGATTCTGGAAGGAAATCTGGAGGGATTCTTGGGAAATTAGCCACAACATCAGGAAGGGTGTTTGATTGCTTCAAGGGCTGTGAGTTAAGACATGGACCGTGGCCAGGAGCTTCCAAGATTGAAAGTGGGGTCAGCCTGGCCTGCTGAGAAGGACCTGGCTTTTGTACCAGCATCTGACAATGACGGTGCTTTTCTTCACGTCACTGCTCTTGGAGTTGAAGGTTTCCCCAGAGACAGACAATTGCCAACATCTGAAGTTTTCCAGCATAAACACACCTGACCCAGCTCTGACAAAGCCTCTGGAGGCAGAGGGCATGGCCCTGTTACACCAACACCTGCCTCACCGGCCACCTACATTAAGAACCTTCTGGGCTTCCTGTTTCTCACCCTGTGGCACAGAGCTGTCCACTAGAGCAAGGGAGGAGGATCAGCAAACCCGGAAAGGAATATTCCTGCATCAAAGGCCAGGTCCCTGCACCAGCAGAAACTGGGAATTTAGAAGTCAAGTTAGAAGACAAGGCTATTTTGACCTGTTTCCACACCTTTCTCCAGCCTGGGCCTTCAGAGTGGGCATTGGCTACCAGTCCATAAAAAAACAAGCAATTTTTTTTTTCTCTCTCTTTTTTTCTTTCTTTCTTTCTTCCTTTTCCTTTTTTTTTTTTTTTTTTTTTTTTTTTTTTTGTTGTTGTTGTTGTTGTTATTGTTGTTGTGAGACAGAGTCTCACTAGGTCACCCTGGGTAGAGTCCCATGGCATCATCATAGCTCACAGCAACCTCAAACTCTTGGGCTTGAGCAATCCTCTTGCCTCAGCCTCCTGAGTAGCTGGAACTATAGACCTCCACCACAATGCCTGGCTAGTTTTTCTATTTTTAGTAGAGACAGGGGTCTCACTCTTGTTCAGGCTGGCCTTCAACTCCTGAGCTCAAGCGATCAGCCTCCCACCTCCGCCTCCCAGAGTTCTGGCATTATAAGTGTGAGGCACTGCCTGGCTAAAGCAATATTTTCAAGAACAGATAATTCATGTGCAAATGTTCTCCGTCACCCTTCCTCCACTTCCTCCTTCTCCCAAAGCTCTCTAATAATCAGGACACTTCAGCCATTAATGGAAGCCCCATTGCTGCAGGGGAAATGGGAATAGGGAGCTGAATCATAGGCACTTTCCTCTTCGGCTGAGAGCTTCCATTTAGGCCCAGGCTTTGGAGCTGCTGCCAGTCTGCGACACTGTCTGCTCCATTAAACCCTCTGTCATCATGTTCTCTTCTAAATTCGTGTGCACATCAGATGTTCTCCCCCGCCACATTACAGCATGCAGCAAGGACTCTCAATTAGCTAAGTGGGGAGGTTCTCCTTTTAACCTGAAAGGCCTCAGTTCTGAAAGCCCACAGAGCACTGGGCTGGACTCAGCACCTAGCACGGCCCAAAGGCTCTGTCCGGCCCACGGCAACCAGTAGAGAGTCAGGCTGGGAGCACCCACAAAGCCCACGCCATCCCCACCCCAACCACAATGAGATGTCTGGGCTAAAAACAACATGTATTCCCAAGGCTGTCCAAATGCCCAAAATGTCTCTGCTTCCTTTGATGACAAGATGTATGAGGCTAATACATTCTTTCTCCCTAGTGGCAAAATCGGGGTGAAGAAGAGGGGAGAGTGGAGGAAGGAAGCAGGAAGGGATTCTCAGTTCCTCCGCCAGGCAGGTGTTCAGCGAGAGGGGAGGCACCGTGACCAGGAGAAGAGCTATGTATGATGTGAGGGGCGCTCTCAGTCTCAGCCCCACTGCTTCTGTGAGCTCTGTCAAGCTTTTCTGTCTCACCCAGCCCACTTTCCAAGTCACTGCTATGATAAGGATGAAGCATAATAATCATGGTAGGATGCTCAGTGTGTAATTAGTGCTCAAAAGTCATAGTTATTATTGTTGTCAGAGTTATGTTCTAGGTCGGATAGCTAGACAGTCAAAGCAGCCCAAACATGAGCTCAGACGATACAGGAAAAGAGGGAGAAGGCATTACAAAGCTGGGACTCTCTCCTAGGGTTTGAAAGATCAGAAGAGTCAGTGAAAAGAAAAAAGTCAGATGAAAGCTGAGATAAGCAAGTCACGGTGGCTCACACCTATAATCCTAGTGCTCTGGGAGGCCGAGGCAGAAGGATCACTTGGGTTCAAGTTTAAGACCAGGCTGAACAAGAGAAAGACCCCATTTCTATTTAAAAAAAAAAAAAAAAAAAATAGCCAAGTGTAAAGGTACACATCCATAGTCTCAGTTACATGGGAGGCTGAGGCAGGAGGATAACTTGAGCCTAGGTGTTTGAATTGCAGTGAGCTATGATTACTCCATTGCACTCTACCCGGGGGAACAGAGTGAGACTCTGTCTCTCAAAAAAAAAAGTTAAAATAATTAGAAAGAATCAAGGAAAAAATAGTACCATAAATCCGTGACTATCGGGCACCTAGTGAATCAGAATCCTTCAGCCATTTGTTTGTTGGATAAATTAATATTCAAAGGGCCCATTCTATATAAGGACCTATTGTCAAGGCTGGCCTTCATGGTGCCACCCTCTGCAGGTAGAAATAACAAGAGTCTGACAACCCCAGTCTGTTGGTGGACACTACCAGCCAACCTGTGGATTCCACGGGCAGCAGCAGAGGCAGCTGTCTCATTAGCAAGGAGTCCAAGGGCCCGGAGTCAGGCCTTAGGCAGAGTGTTTAACAGCACAGGTGCAGATGTGAGGCCCTGGTTCCAAGCCATCTGTGCTACTGTCTAGCTTTACCACCTTTGGGACAATTACCTAGGCTCTCTGGTGTTCAATTTCCTCATCTACAAAACAGACAAATACTAATGGTGTTACCTAATAGGACTGCTGTATAATTAAAGGTCTGCGTACAAAAGTGATCACTTTGCCTAGTGCCTGCACTTACGTTCCTTAAGCATAGTCTCATTGGGGGCTGAGCTGGAGTGGGAGAGGAAGATTTAAAATAATTTATTCACCTTTTCCTAACCATGTTTCCTCAGCCGTTCACATACCATTTGAAGTTGTGGAGATGCATGAGAAAGTAGAAAGGTACAGGGCAGAATTGCTAAGGCACGCCCTGATGTCCTATGCCCACCGTGCTGGAGTCAGGGAGCCCTTGGCTTCAAATTTCCTTCACTTTGGTTCACTTTTCCTTATACAGTAATAAGATATATCAACCAAGCAAGCGGTGATAATAAAGTCTTTAAGAGCTTAAGAAATACACATGAGATCAAAAATGCATTGTCATGTTTTAAGCACAGCCATTCTTTGAGAGAGTCAGCTTCATAGTTCCTGGCATGCAGAAGTGCATGATTTGAGGAAGTCCCACAGGCTGACACATAACCACAAGCCAGCTCCCCATGCTCCGGCCCTCCTGTCTCTCTCCTCCTCCTCTTTATTTAATAGGGGTAATTAAAAAGCCTGTGGGGAAGACAGCTATCAGCTGGGTGCAGATAGACATGAAAGACACCTACCCAGGGATGCCAAAAAATGTATACACCTGTTAAGAGCTGTTATTCATGTATTAGTTTTTGAAGTTGAATTGAATCAGTAGATGTGTAGTGCAGCATTCACTCAAAAGATGGCATAAATCCAATGAATGCTGATGTCATCATGAGACAGGCGCCACAGTCAAAGACAGTGACAACAGGAAGGTTGTCATTGGGGAGCTCAACCCTATTTTAAAGTGATATTTGAAATTTGAGAATGTTGGTGAAGTATGATGACAAAAGAGGCATGAGTATGTGACAGAACCTTCCCCACGCCTAACAACTACAGGCATCTGGGATAAGCCCAAGACGCGTGGTGCTGCAAGTGATGTGCACAAGGCAAGATCCGAAGGCTGCACACAACGGCAAGTCCTGGGCTTCTGCTGTGGAGTTGGAATAGTTTACACGCTCACCACAGAAGTCTACCAAACAGTGTGCACATGACGGGACTCAGCAGAACAAGTGCACATCACATTCTTAAGACAGCAAAATGGGAAGTTTTCATCCCGAGATCATGACAGGCACCAAGACAGGAGAGCTGACCTTGATGAGAATTTGCCAGGACAGTGGACAGGACGAAGAGGTACAACTGAATCTCCCCCCTCGCCTCCGTTCTCCTGATTTAACACCCCTAGACTTCCACCTCTGGAGGACCTTAGAGGATGTGGTACCATAGAAACCAGCTACACTGGTGGTACTTCAGGAAGAAATTGAAACAACATCCTCAGCGATACAAGGGGACACTGTGGTCAATGCTGCTCAAGCCGTCATTTGCTGTTATCGTAAGTGTCTGGACGCTGATGATAACTACTTGAGCACCTCTGGTAACTGCAGGAGTCAAACATGACGCGTAATCATCTTTCATTATCTGTACATAAAGAATATTACAATTTTAATACAGCTTTTTTCCTTTCACAAAGTGTGTGTACATTTTTTGGCACCCACTGTGTTTACTTTCTTTAGGGACTAACAGTCCTGCACAGACCTGGGTAGCACTTTTCAACATTTGAGGCTTGTATAGTGAAATCAGAGCAGCTGCCTCCCCTAAATTAAGCCAGTTACCGTGGGGTGGAGGTCTTAACTCTTCCATTCAAGAGCTCCGGAAAGGGGGAGGAGTCAGTCACTTGCTGAGAACCTCTGTGTCCCAGGCACTGCACCGAGCATGTTGTCTTACACACATGACCTCAGAATGGGGAAATAGGCTATTTTTGTTGTTGGAGAGACTGGCTCTTTATTTCAAGAAGACACATGTCAATATTCAGTATCAAAATAACTGCACAATTGGTTTTCTCCTTCTCCCCATGGGCCCCAAAGAGGTCACACCTAAGGCCACATTTTAAGCCAGTGAGCTGCAGGGTGTACACCTAACAGGCCTCACTCACAGAACCCTCACCAGAAGGTGGGCCTGGGCAGGGAAAGAAACTCTGAAAAGTTCTCAGTACACTGCCAGCCCCAAGACTGTAGAGAGCTCTCACAGCCAGAAGGGGTGGCCTGGGGGCCCCAAACCCAAAGAAGCAAGGTTTCAAAACAATGTAAAATTGTCAAAGTCTTGTACATAAGCTATTCGAGATTTCTCCAGCACAGACGGATGCAAAGTACAATGAGACAGCACTTTTAGAGATAGCAGCTTCGGACCCAGAAAGGGGTAATGTGGGTAATGAGAAGAGTTTCATATGGCTAAATTAGTGGCAAAAACATAATTTTCCCTCTTCCAAGAAGGCAGGAGAACAATTATGTGATCAATTCACTATAAGGAGCACATGCTTCTTTCTGTGTGTGGTTGGCAAGGGGTAGAGACAGGATAAAAACTTGGTCTCAGAGGGCTTACCACCTTACTTTGGTCACATCTAATGAAAAAAATAACAAATAAAGTTGTCCAAGGCTGAAAACCTGAGCAGCATGCTTTTGTTGGGTTGTTTTGTTTTTGTATTTGTTTTTTTTTTTGGCTAATGCCTCCTGGGATCACCTTTCTGGTTTGGCTGGGGCTTTGTACAGAGCAGCGAGGTTTCCCATAGAGGAATCTTTCCCTGGACTCTGTTCAGCTCTCAGTAAGGCAGGCCCATACCTTTCCCTTCCTCTAAGAAGAGAGCATATGCATTAAGCTGAAAATCCACTTTTCAAAAGTGAGAAAGGGATTAGATCACTGCTTCAGAACTGGAGAAGTATTTGGAATGTTTCACAAATGGTTGCTACAACAACAACAAAAAGGTAGTTACAAAATGTGTGTATCACAACATGCTTTTAAACGCATTTTGCATTGTGCTCACCTTCCCTTAAATGTTGTTCCCAAAGATGTTCAGCTTCTAGCCCAGCTGGAATCTCTGGGAAGAGGCAGAGACAGTTTGGCAAAAAAAAAATTGGAAGGGGGGGGAACAGAGGGGACTGCAAAGGAGAAAACAGCCTTCCAGTCAAAGATCAGCCCTCAGTTTAAAGGTCTGCTTAGGGCAGGCTGGCCTCCGGCAGAGTCAAGGTCAGAGGGAGAACTGTCAGCAGGTCTTTACAGTATGGCAATTTCCTGCTCTTGTGCTGATGTGAAGAACTGCGTTCCCTTGCCGATAACACCACAGGTGACACTAGAGTAAGGGCTTGTGGCCACGATGCCATTCGTCCCTTAGGTAGTTAAGTGAAGCCTACAGGCCTCTTCTGTACATTTTTATATACAGACAGTAAAGGAAATGGGATTATAAATGAAACCAATTGGTTCAAAAAACAGTTATCAAAATATATTAGCATGTTAAGTAACACGATCCAGTGACAGAGCTAGTAGCTACCACAATTTTGAGGTAGGTATGAACATAGAGGCTGGAAATCAACTAATGCTTTCTTTTGAGTCCTAGGAAATCACTGGACCCTAGATTCTCTTCAGGGTCCCACATTCCATTCTTCACTTCAGTTAAAATTAGAATTGAATGAATACAAAGAAAAGAATCAATTTGGTGGGGCATAAACAAGATACAGTTTTTGTTTTGTTTTTAATCATCTAAAAGAAGTCAGTGAGGGAGGCAGTCCAAGGCTGGTAGGTGGCTCAGCGGTCACCATCCAAGGCTCTAACTCTTTTCATCTCATTGCTCCTCCAGGCTTAGCACTTTTCAACTAATAGGTCTACAGTCGAGGCAGCACAAAGTAGTAAGATGCAGAAGACTATGTCTTCTTCCATGCATTGCTAGTGGAAACAAAAGGTAGTATGACTACTTCGGAAAATGGTTTGACATTTTCTTAGAAAACTAAATATACACCTAATGTATTACCTAGTAATCGCACTCTTGGGTATTTATCACAGAGAAATGAAAACTTACGTCCCCAGGGAAACTTCTGCATGATTGCCCATACAACTTTTTTTGTACCAGCCCTTAACTGGAAACAACCAAAATATCTCATAGTACCACAGAATGCGACCTGGCAATGAAAGGAAACAAAACAATGAATGCAACAGGTGTGTGGACCTCAGTGGCATTTTGCTGAGTGAAATAGCCAATCTCAAAATGCAGGTTTATGCAACATTCTAGAAATGACAAATGCA
This sequence comes from Loris lydekkerianus, assembly GCA_963574355.1. Taxonomy (NCBI): domain Eukaryota; kingdom Metazoa; phylum Chordata; class Mammalia; order Primates; family Lorisidae; genus Loris; species Loris lydekkerianus. The sequence goes on from CAUYPK010130622.1 coordinate 22,282, forward strand.
GACATGGAGAACAAATTAATTGTTGGCAGCAGTGGGAGTGGTCAGGGCAGGGAGTGGGTACGACTCTTCAGGAGTCCCATCAGGGAGAACTTTGTGTCAATGGAATAACACAAAGTGGTTACATGAATCTACACACGTGAGAAGATGGCGTAGAACGATACATACACATTGCATTGATGTCAGTTTCCTGCTTTCCATACTGTACTGTAGTTATGTCAGATTAATTATTTTTTCTTTTTGAGATAGGATCTCACTCTGTCCCCCAGGCTACAGTGCCATGGGTGTAATTGCAGTTCACTGTCACCTCAAACTTCTGGACTCAAGCGAGGCTCCCACCCCAGCTTCCTGAGCAGCTAGGACTATATATGTGCACCACCATGCCGGGATGGCTCAGGCTGGTCTCACTCTTGACCTCAAGCAATCCTCCTGCCTTAACCTCCCAAGTATCTGGGACTACAGGCATGACACCACAGCCGGCTAATTTTTCTTATTTTTTATAGAGACAAGATCTCCGTATGTTGCCCCGGCTCATCTTAAACTCCTGGCCTCAAGAGATCCTCACATCTCAGCCTCTCAGAGAGCCAGGGTTACAGGTGTGAACCCACTCTGCCTGGCCTAAGCAGAAATTGTTACGTATATCATCTTAGCATTCTAACGATCATGGAGGAAAAACCAACAGTGTTATTCCCTTTTCTTAAATGGAGAACTTGTTGCATAGAAAGTTAGTCACTTCCCAAAGTGACACAGGTAGTGGAAGATCAGACATCAGAAGCAAAGTCGTGACCCTCAGTTATTTTTTTGCAAAATGTTCTCTAGACATGGTAAAGCTAAGCAACTATTCCAGAAAGCAACAGGGACTAAGCATGTTGTCTGGAGCCATTATCACACCACCGGAGGGTGCACGCATGGCTGCGCCTTATCTGCCAAGGTGAAACTCTCACACCTGCTTGCCCCGCATTCTGAGACCTAAGCCTCCATCATTTGCCGTGAGAAAAAAACAATCACTTGCAGAGATTTATGTTATTTAAAAAATTATCATTGTGAAGATTTCACAAGAGAAGAGGTTTTTATATCACACCACCTGTAACCTGCATAAGGTAAATCTTCATTTGACCCATGTTCACCTCAAGGGCAAGGTCACATCTTCTCTCCCTCACTGCAGAGTGTGTGACTTAGCTGGGTTCTCTCTCCTTCCTCTGGAGTCTGACCACTACCCACCCCACTCCCCTGATTCTGCTGAGAAATCAAGCTCTGCCCAGCTTCCGCCTCCAAACTTGCTCACCCACCTGTACTAGTCTGCTCAAGCTGCCATAACAAAATACCACAGGCTGGGGAGCAGGCAACAGAAATTAATTCTGGGGTCTGGGAGCCTAGATCAACATGCCAGCTGAGTTGGTTTCTGCCCTCCTTCTTGCAGTGTTCATACGGAGGGAGGGAACAGTTAAAAGAATGAAGGGGAGAGAAAGAGGCATATCTCTCTTTTTCTATTCTTAAAAGGCCACAGTCCGGTGGGATGAAGGCCCCACCCTTATGACCTCGTTTAACTTTAATTACCTTCTAAAGATTTTATTTCCACCTTTGACCATATTGGAGATTAGGGCTTCAACGTGTGAATTTGAGAGACTTAATTCAGTCCATAAAGCCACCTGCTGTGATCTTAGTAACGGGCCCTCCAGTTACTAGAATTACCTTCCCCTTTGAAGGCAATGTTTTTTGTTTTTGCTAATGTTTTTATTGTTAGATACCTACCGCAAACCTTACTTAAACACTAATCTTTTTTCTCTTTAAAATAAGGTCTTGCAATATGCTTAGGACTCTATAAGAACTCATCTAATTTCTCTGCACATTCTATATTCTGAGCTAGACAAAATGTGTGTGTGTGTGTGTGTGTGTGTGAGTACATGTGTATTTGAGTGCCTTTTTTTAAAAAGAAAAGTTCTGAAAATACCCTTGCTGGGCTGAATTTATCATTAACCTAATTAGATCCTTTATCTAAGGCTTATGATCAACAACATTACCAAGTCGCGGTAACTAACTGCTGTGCTTTTGAATTAGCTTTCACCTGGAGGGACATAAAAATAGTCATCACTTTCTAAAATGCTCCTTATTTGAGTGTCATAACCATTCCCCAGACTTCCATAAATAATATTGGACTGGCTTAGAAGGCAAGAGTGGCTTTCAGTTTTGTGGGGAAAAAATTGAGAATGCTCTCTTCTTATCTTAGAGTACACCCTGGGTATCATTTTTCTTCCATACACATAGTACAATCCCCAGAAGGAATACTCCCTTAATTTGCCCAGATTATTAAGGGGAACAGTTGTGGAACTACCCATCTGTTTTTTATAAACACAATATCCTTTGTTTTAATATAACCAGCAGAGGCACGGGTGCTGAGTGACCTGGTGGGTCCTTGTTCTCTTAAGGGATGAATTAGTGTGTATATTTCACTCAGTTGTTTCTTGGTCAAAACAAGTGTAGATTTGCCCTGAGTTGCTTTGAAAGGGTCTCAAGGGAATCCAGGGAGACCCTGGGTATGACATCTTAGCAAATGTGGCCATTCAGCACCACTGGACTATACTGAGGACCCTCTATAGTTCCCCGAAGTGCGTAGTTAACTGCCTAGAATAGAGCCTTGGAGAATAGATTGCTAAATAGGACAGAGTTTGAGGTTGAAAGCATGGCAGGGAATCTAATTATGCAATGAAGCGATTTGTAAAGGGATTCTTCTCAAATTGGAAGGTACTTCTTCTTTAGGAAGTGCCCGATCGTGTCTGCAACAGTGGAGCACGTTTCCACTTGAGGACTGGTTGAATGGCATGATCCTCTTATTCTTCATTCCTATGCTTGACCTTCACGGCTCTCTTCAGCTGTGCTGCCCATAATGTTGGAGAAGGGCACATGACAAAAAGAAAGGGGCTGGGGCTTGGATAGGACACTTGTAAAAATATTAGAAAACTGAGCCTGAGACTTGGTTAGCAGAGAGGTGATAGCATCAGGCTTGAAATTCAGCAAAATAGAAGTAGGCATAGATAGTATGGCCACAGCAGTGTGGGTTAGAGCAGGGTGGGATGCTCTAATCCTAATCAAACAAGAAAATACCCTCCTGTAATGTAGCAGTAGCACAAGAGGTGAGCCGGTTAAATCATCCGTGTGTTCCTTGCCCTGTCTTCTCAGTGATTAGCTGCATCTGTTGATTAGATAGTTGGTGTGGGTTAGGAAATCGGTTGAGGACCCAGGGACAAATTTATTTTCTCTATCTAAAAGATCTGACCAAGAAGTGGATTCTAGGACTTTGCCTCCATTATATCTAAACTAACTAGGATGGAGCATTCATTTAAATTACTTGGTGAGAATGTAATGTTGCATTTCATTTCATTTCATTTCATTTCATTTCATTTTATAGAAATGTGTTAAATTTAATTCTTTAAATACATAAATTTCTCCCACCCTCACCCACTCCAAGAAGGAACAGAAACCACTCTGACTCCATTCTGGGGATCCCATGTAGACAGCCTTAGATGGTGAGGACAAAGTATAAAAATACTATTTACAGAGAGGAAGAAGGTGTTTGCTGTACCCTAATCTCAGACACCCTCCTCCCTAGACCCCTTTTGATCCTTTAAAAAAAGCCCCTGGGAATCATATAGAACTGTCCCACTCTAAAGGGGCCTGCAAACCCAAACCTGGACTAGGGAGCTCTGAGGTTAGCTGAGAAGACAGAGTAGCTAGCACCTCAGGTCCCAGCAGAGGCACGGCTGTCCCTCAGGACCCTGCAGCCCACCAGTCACCAGCCAGCTTTTGTTTCCATAGGTCTCATGTAAACATTGACTTTTCCCTTGAAGATGTCCCTGGTCTTCTACTTCATACAAAGCCTCCCTTGCGTCTGGGGGAGGTACTTGGTTCCTTGATCTTTCCTCTAACCTTCCAATGGAAGGAGTTGGGGGGGAGAGGGAAGGTTTTAAGTGGGGCAGAGTCCATCTAGTTCCTCCTGGGTCAGGGCCACGTGTGCCCCACAAGGGGAAGCTTGAAAGAGGATGTTCTGCATGCTCTTGACAGGGGAGAACTCCTTTCCCCAGAGCAGGGTCAAGGCAGGTGGACAGTCTGGTACCAGGATCCAGTGGTCTCCATGAGTGATGCCACCAGTACTGAGGAGCAGGGAAAAAGGCTTCAGGAGGCAGGAAGGTGGAGCAAGTCTGGTGGTGGAAGCCCAGCCCTGCACGGGGCTCCCTTCAGCTGGGTAGGACGGTCACCACCCAGCAGTCCTGTTCCTCGGAGCTGTGTCTACAGGAGGCAAGAGAGGCACGAGGCCCTCTCCAGGTCTCAGTGTGGAGGGAGCACTCATACACCAACTCATCCAGCAGGATCCCAATGCTCTGGTGGCCTCCACGGGGCCAGCAATGCCCTACACGTGGGGCAGACACGTCGCACTTCAGCCACTTCACTAGACACTTGCGGTGGAAAGCGTGTTGGCACGGGAGCGCGCCTAGCTCGTCCTTCCCCTTGAAGTCTTCCAGACAAAGTGCATAGGTCTGCCCATGTAATTGTAACTTCTTGGCATCACCTTTGAGGACCACCTCCTATATCCATATCGTTCACTCTGTGCATGGTTTCGAAGTTTGCTGATAAAATAGTAGCAGCAGATGAGGCTGAGCATGAAAACGAAGATGCCAGGGCCAAAAATGACCATGTAGATGTTGAGGGGAAGGTCTTGGCAACTGATGGGTGGCATTAAGCAGGACTTGCTGGTGCTAGCCAGTCCTAGGCCACAGAAACCCCTGTTACACCCCTGGAATGGGTGCAGCAATGAGGTCTAGCCGGCTTCCCGGACGAACGCACGCGGGCGGCGTGCGGGACGGCAGGTGGGCGCCCCGGCTGTTGGGGGGGGGGGGGGGTCGCAGGAGGGCAGGTGCAGTGCGCCGCAGTCGCCTTTTTCCAGAAGCCCAACTTTTTCCAGTTTGGGGGGCTTTGGCCAGGCTGGTTTTCAAGAGCAACAAAGAGGGAAGAGGAAGCAGAAAGTCTCCCGGAGCAGAGCGCCGCGGAGGAAACGCAAGAGGGGCCGGGGCCGGGGAGATGCGGGGTGCCCAGGCAGCAGGCGGGAGCTGCCGGTCAGCAGAGCGGCCAGCCGACCAGCCCAGGCAGGAGGCTCCGCTCCGGGGCTGCGACGCCCAGGGGAGCGGGCTGAGACCTAATGTTGCATTTTAGATTTAGCAAACACTTACTGCACAGCTAGTCTGTGCCTGGGCCCATGCTGGGAGCCAGAGGAGCGTCTAAGCTGAGGTGGGAGTGTGGAGAAACTTCTGATCTGGACCAAGAAAGAGCCCCGAAAACTGAAAATCCGTTTTCGTCTATAGATTCAGAGTACCACTTCCTCAAATACTATGACTGATTTGGGAGTTGAGCCTTGCTGGGGCCACGATGAATTCTGCTTTGTTCTTTAATTCACAGTTGGGGTTACAGTTAGCGGAGGGCACACATCAGCCTGCTGGGCTGGGCAGAGGGCAAGGGAGGAGCTGGGCGGAAGGGGGAATGAGTTGGGAAGGGTCCGAGGAATCCTGGTTTCATCTGGCTTGACAGTTTGACTGAGATGCCAGTTTAAATATCTTAGGGACCAATAGGTGACATAACTAAATGAGGCTGGCAGAAAAGGGAACAAAAGTAAACAAAAGAGCTCACACTCTCTTCCCAGAGTTTGCAGCCCCTGAGATGCAGGTAGCAAATTCTAGCCACATAGATATCAAAGCCCAATGTAGCCAGATCTGATTTCCCAGGAAAAGGCAGAATTTGGGATATTTACATGAAGCTTCTCCAATTTTTAGCCTTCCAGGTTTTTGTTTATCCTTATGGGGACATGATTTACAGATGTGGCAGGTAAAATAATGACTTCCCAAAGATGCCCATGTCCTAATCCGAGGAACCCGTGAAATGTGTTAAATTACATAGCAAAGGGGAATTACAGTTGCGGATGAAATTAAGGTTGCTAATCAGTTGATGGTAAAATAAGGAGGTTCTGGTGAATTAGTTGATGGGCTCAATCCAATCACAGGGGTGCTTAAAACAGAGAGGGAATGGGCGGAAAGAACCAGAGAAATGGCAGCCTGGGCAAGGCTCAGCTTGGTGCTGCTGGCCTTAAAGATGGGACAGGCCCTTGAGCCGAGGAATGTGGACGCCTGGGAAAAGAAGTTGGAAAAGGCAAGAAAACATATCCTTCCTGGAGTTCCCATAAGGAACACAGCCCTGCTAGCACCTGGCTTGTAGGGCAATGAGACTTATTTTGGACTTCTGACCTCTGGAACAGCAAGACAATGTTGTTTCAAAACACCAAATGTACAGTAACTTCTTGTAGAGCAGTAGAAAATTAACACAACACACAATAAAATTCAGCCACCCTAAGCATTAAGCTTTGACAAATGTACACCATCGTGTCCCCACCAGCCCAGTCAGGACATGGAACAGTTCTGTCGCCAAAAAGTTCCCCGGTGTTTCTTTGCCACCAATTCCCTCACCCCACCCCTGGCCCCAGTAAGCAAAGATCAACTTCCTGTCTTTTCTAAAATTTCATCTAAGTGGAATTGATACTGCACGTGATTTTTATGTCAGGCCACTGTGATTTGGTGTAATGCTTTTGAGATTCCCCTGCCTTGTTGGTATTTGGCAGTTTGTTCCTTTTACTGCTGAGCTGATTCCAGGGGAGGGGCTGTGGGCTGCAGTGTGCTGCTCTTTTTGGTTGTTCACAGTTTGGGGCTATTATGAATAATGTTGCCATGAACATTTGAGAACAAGTCTTTGTGTGAACAGCTTTTATTTCTCTTGGGTTAAATACCTAAAAGTGGATTACTGGATTGTTTGGTAAACTACTAAACTGTTTCTAAAAGGGGTCTGTCATAATCCTCCAAAGTTTAAGTGTTGGCAACTAACTCAAAATGTTTTCAAACACTGTAGGGACTGAACAGAATCCCCCTGCAGACTGGATGCCTGATGTGGCCAGGGAGCTGCCAGATTTAAGAGAAGCAGAGCTGCACTGGCCTGGAGGGGAGGAGATGGGGGATGGAGGGAGAGTGTCTCTCTGGGAGCCTTGAGTTGGGCATGAGTTTCAGAATTAGGAGTAAAGCAGGTGCGACACCCATGGGCACTGGCTGGAGAGCACCTGGGAAGCAGTTGTGCCTTAAACCAAAGGAGTTGAGTGGAGCCTTGGAAGGAAATAGTTCTAGGAGCCAGCAGGAACATAGGTTTGGTCAGAGGCTGGATGTGAGCGAGAGGTGCCCAAAGGGGGAGAGCCTGGGCAGCAGCCTGATGGAGGGACCTTAAGAGCCTCCAGGAGGGATGGCAAGGTGCCAAACATCTGATTGGCAGGTGATGACACCTAACATGAGAATTACCCTTGGTGGTTTATGAATATTTTCAGAAGCGTCATCTCATGAAGCAGATATAATCGATTTATGTGACAACCTGTCCTGCACAGAGGCTGGCTAGACAGAAGACACCAGCAGTGAACAAGCAGCAAGGTCAGGTCGTCTGGGGACCATCTTTCCTCTGCCACTGTGGACTGTGCTGAAAGGCACTTCAAATCAGTGGTGCAGTTTCTGTCTTGCAGTGACAGAGGGCAAGGGTTCCATGAGAGAAGACAAAGGAAGACTATGGGCAGGGCATGTCCCCATTCTGACTCAAAGGTGGTATCAGAGGAACCATTAACCCAGGGCCTTGCCACAGTGTCCTCCCGCCCCACTCCTGTGCCAGTTGCACACCTCTGTCTTCAAGAATTTTCTTCATCACTTCAATAAAAAACAAATATAAGTCGCTTTAATACTCTGAGCAATTTGTGGACTCTTTAAGGGCAGAGATGGAGCCTTAGTCTTGTTTATAACCTCCATGGCACTGAACCCAGTACCTGCACCAAACTGGCCCAGAGTGAGTGAGTGCTGGATTGAGTCACAAAGCCCTACAATAAATGACCTGATTGGACGTCAGTCCCCTCCACACAGCTGCTTGAGACAGTCACTCCCCATGCTGATCAGTTTTGTTGAACAATCTTGTGCTGTGAAGTCATTTTTTTCCCTTGTGCATCTGCATTTTCAGGAATAGGCTCCCACCCGGCGGTGGGTCTGGCTAATGGGCACTCATTTTGTTCCTCTGCATCCCACTTAGTGGAATTACAAGCAGTTCTCTCACTGCCCGGGGTTTTGTCATCACTAAGCTACTGCCAGATTATCGTAATTGAACATGACCCTCAAGCTTCTGGGGGTTTTTGCTCTGTCTCTCTCTCCTTTCCTAGCCTGTGGCTCACATTTTGATTCTAACGCATTGTATTGGTGGCCTCCGCAGGCTGCTCAAGGCATCCAGACTGTTGCATTTATTTAATGTGCCAGGGATTCATGGGGGGAGGGGGGATTCCCTGCTATTAAGAATCAAGTCCAGCCACATCAGGTTCACTGGGCGTTTCTGGAAGAAGAGTCTGTCAACACAGTAACGGTTTGAACAGGGGCTAATATTCATGGCTGAAGAGTGACAGGGCAGAAGATGGGCTGTGGTGACCTGAGAGTTGGTCTGTCACTCACAGCAGAAAAACTACACAGTAGAGAGGGTTTAGAAAATCAAAACTTTGACCGTTGTGCAGGAGGGAGGGCTGTCTGATGCCAACTCTAGGAGCACTTGACAGGACAGTGAGAAAAATCCAGAACTGAGATGCCAGAAAATTAAAGCAAAGGAACTATAAGTTCACCCTCCAGACTTCACAGTTTTATGTGTGAGACTGAGGGAACTCTCCCAAGGGGGATGAGAGGAACTGAGAAGTGAGAGTCGGGGAGATACACCCCCCCCCCCAAGTCCCTGGAATAAAAGATTTGGTGTCAGTAGCTTTCTTCATTCATATTTATTGAATGTTTATCATATACCATACACTGTTCTAAGAAGTGAGGATATATTCTTTAATTTTTTTTTTTTTTTTTTTTTTTTGTAGTTCTTGGCTGGGGCTGGGTTTGAACCCAGCACCTGCAGCATATGGGGCTGGCGCCTTACGCCTTTGAGCCACAGGGCCACCCATATTCTTTAATTTTTACAGCTATGTGAGGCAGGTACTAACATCATCTACATTTACAGGTGAGGAAACTGAAGCCCAGAGAAGTTAAGTGACTTGCCCGAGGCCACCCAGCTAGTAAGATGGAGCTGGAGTTCAGATCCCTACAGCACGTCTCCAGATACCACGCCCCCGGTGGCTTCACTCCACTGTTTCCCATTCTATGGGGCTGACTCCCAAGAAGCCACCTGTCCTTAGTGTGGCCCATGCCCAGCTTTCTGTCATAGACTCCTCAAGTTCAGGGACAATGCCCTCTCCACCTCCCCTAGGATGGGCCCTCCAAATGGGCCACCCAGGAGAGCTGGAAAATTTCTAGAATGAACATTTGCATGAATTGTGGTTGAAGGTGGAAACCCCACCGACACTCACCATCCTCACCCCTGCCCCCTACATCTGCCTGGCAGAGGACCCCATCCTGGTGAGGACCATTCAGAGCCCACCCACCCAAATCTGACTTTGCAGTGCCCTTCGTCGCTTCAGAGCCTAAGGATGTCTGGACAGGCAGACTTGGCTCCTGACTTTCCAGTTCCTTCCTTCCTTCTGGCTGGATGATTAGAAAGGGGCAGGAAGGTAATGAAATGGACAAAGACCAACTGCTCCTTCCAGGAAGTCAGCCCAAGCCCTTGGCCATCTTATTCCATCTGGACTTGAGGCAAGCTCTTTGGTGGGGTCAGTTAGTAGGAGCCACGTCTGCTGACCCTCATCCTTTAAGACTCTTTCCCACCTTCATGCTCCTCTGCATGTAAGTCCCTTCTTTATCAGTTTTTTGCCTCTAAGTTCCAAACTAACATGTAGTTAGTCCCTGCCTGTCCTGTTTAGAGAGGGCTGGATGGCGCCCAGCACAGGAGAGGGGATATATATGGATGGTGTCCTATCCCATGAGGTTCTACTTGCAGGAGCCAAAGCCACCCTTCTTCTCACAATAATGCTGAGACTGGGCCTCAGTAACTGGAAACTAACAGTGATGGAGAGGATGGGCAGGCTGTTAAGCTGAGGTTCTTCTAAAGTACGTGGAAGGGTGTGTAGGCTGGTACAGTCATTCTGCAGAACAGTCTAGTGACTCTGTCAAAATATGTAAATATATCCACACTGGCCAAAGCATACTCCATCCCTCGTGTATACCCAAAGAAATTCTTATGTAGATGAATAAAGGGCCACATATAAGGATGTTCACAAGCGATGTTGTCTGTAAAAGGAGATAACTGGAGCAATCTGTCCATTGCTCAGGAAGTGGGTTTGCAAAATATGATGCAACACTTTGCACAGATTGGAAACAATCAAGGCCACACCATACATCATGATAACAGTGATGAGTAAAAACAGTCATGAAAAAGGGAGGACTCTACCATGTAGCCATTGCATAAATGAAACAATAGACAACTTATTTCATAAGGATTTATTCAAGTTCAAAGTCATAACTAAAACACATCAGCTTTGTGGGTGGTGGTAGAAGGGAAGGAGAGTGGAGAATGTTGATAAAAGGGATAAATAACAATGTATATTGTTTGTACAATGCTGCAAATAGCGTGGTAAGGGGGAGTGTAATTAATTCAGTCCTCTGCTTGTTCGGTAGTAAGGTTGGAATTCATTGTAATCCCTCAATTACACAATATTGTCTTAGTCTCTATTTTCTTTCTTACTCCCCTGCACTCTTGGGTTCTCCAAGCCTCAGTCCTGACACACTCCGACTGGAAAATGTTTACTATCCTTACTTCTAACTTAATATTCTGAGGTCCAATGATAAGTAATTTGTAAAGGCTAAGGAATGGATTAGGAGCTCGCTGAAGGAAACTTCTCTGTCCAATACAGAAATCTGCAGTGTTAATCATAGTGCCTGAGAACACAGTATAGCCACAGTCATTTCCAAGGTTGCAAAACGTTCCCCATCAGTTTTCTTCAGGCTTCAAAGATGCTGGTGTTACATTCTGTGCTGTAGATTACTAAATCTTATTCCTCCTGTCTCCCTGAAATTTTGTATCCTTTGATAAGTATCTGAGGTGATGGATTTGTTAATTAACTTGATTTAATTTTTCCACACTGTAACCATATATCAAAACATCACATTGTACCCACAAATATATAATATATGCAATTATTATTTGTCAATATTAAAAAAGAGGCAGGTTTTAATGTACTGATGCTGCTGCAGCTCATGGCTGATTTTATTTCTTCTGGCCTTGGGAAATTTGTTATTGAATTTTTTTTTTTTTTTTTTTTGTCACGACAGTGAAACTGCAGTAATCCACAACATGGAGGGACAAGCTCTTTTAGGGAGATTTCTGTACATATTTTAAGCAAATGCTCTTTCATTGCTTTAAAGTGTCAGACATTGCCATAGGCAGGATGCGTACAGACATATCAGTTTGGTTTATAGTATTTGACTGCATCGTATTATTCAATAAATATTTAAATGTAATAGAACCAGTAATTTAGAAGCATCTGTGATGTTTCTACAACTGCCTAACCACAACAATTTAATATTTACTCTTTTGATCCAACAAAATTGAGGGTATACATCAAAAAATTCACACTGAGCAATACAATCACCATTGTATCAGATCTGTATGCTTCTGAGAAAAATTCTGAAGCACAATTTCAAATTGCATGCCCATTTTATCAAACTTGGTATAACATATTCAAGATTTGCCTACATGGTTTTATACAAAAGATCTAACAAATTCTCAGAGGAAAAGTTCTTTTGGAGTTTTTGACTCAGTAAGAATGAAATGCTTTGTGTCTTTGGTACTGTGATTTCCAGAAGGGAGGGATCCAGAGAGCCGAAGTTTGATTCTGATAGATTGTTCTGCTCCCTTGATGGAGTAGAGGTTGCAAATAACGACCTGATTTCAGGCTTCTGTTTTTACTGGTCTCCTGCAACTGTCCTAAAAAAAAAACACAGGCATGCTGGCACTCTGTAAGAGCAATATAAATCATAGTTGATTTTAGGGAAAAGGTTCTTGATCTGCTCATCTTTTGCCTTTCTCCCTCTGGCGCAGACTTCAGGGGGAAATTGAAGCTTCCTTTGTGTAGTATATTATAACCAATCAAAAGGGTGCCCTGTGCTTGCTGATTTCTAATGAAAGGTGATATGGGTGAGTGATTTCACACTGCTCATCCTGCAGTGAGTGTAATCAAGAGATAAAAGCCAGAGCAACTACACCTGCTGGCCAAGCTGCTTCTGAGTTATTTACTGCAGTTTCTCAGACAGGGCTGTTTGATTGGTGTAGGTGAAGCATTTGTGTTTCATTTTGCTTTTAAAGACAGCTAACATTCAAATTTTCCGGTAGTTATTAATTTGGCTTTTTTTTTTTTTTTTTGGTTACTGAGTCCGTCCCCGTCCCCCCCGTTTTTTATTTAAGTATATTTAGGAGGTATAAGTGTTGTTTGTTTGTTTGTTTTTTGTTACCTGGATGAATTGCATAGTGGAAAAGTCAAAGGTTGTTAATATATCATTCAATAATTTCCCACCAAAGGATCAGAAAAAAAGATAAAACAAAAGGAGATTTACCCATGGAGGAAAAATAAAGTAAATAAGAAAGTGGTGACAAGACACTTTAATGACATCTTAAAAGACACAATGTCAAGGTTTAAATAAATATCCTTAACAGACTGCAGTGATGCCATGAAATGTCTTGGCAGCAAAATAAACAAGACTGCATTCGATTTTCCTTCTTGTTAGGTTACAAATTTTTCTAAGGTGTAATATACAATTTTTGGTGAAGAGAAATACAGAAAAGCTTTCTGTATCACTGCTGAGAGAAAATATTTCTAAAGCTGGGCCATTTGTAGTATGATGTTAAATAAATTTATGGAGAGAGATTGAAATTACAAAAAATAAAATAAAATCACAAAGAATTCACAAATAAAAATTCACAAAGAATGCTGTATTGTAACCAGTGTTTGTACTGTGGCCAAAACGCAGGATGCAGAATCTTGTCATTGAAGTGTATTATAAATGCTTATATTGGAAATCTCAGGGTATCAATATCATGTAGCGTTTCCTTAGTGCAAAAACTGAATTAACATAAAAAAACAGCAATAAAACATCTGTTGACACGTTCTCAGATCCAGAGAAAAACATCATGATTTTATAAATCCACATTTTTTTCTTTTCCATTTAGCCCACAGATCCTTTTAGTACATTTCTTTAATTGTGTCTCCTGCAGCTCAACATGACTACTTTTACATCTAAATTGATTAAAGTGGAGAAGAAACAGTTGGTGATATCAGCTGTCTTCCTCTACTCCACCAATCCTCTACGAAATTAAAGAATTTCTATATTTTAGAAGACAAAGTCATCATACTCTAGAAATGGTATACTGCTGAGTTCAGTTGGGAGGGGGGCCCACATTTTCTTACAAACAAATTACTTGCCTCTGCTAAGCTGTTTTTTCTCTAAGACAGTGGTTCTCAACCTTCCTAATGCTGCAACCCTTTAATACAGTTCATGTTGTGGTGACCCACAACCATAAAATTATTTTCATTGCTACTTCATAACTGTAATTTTGCTACTGTTATGAATTGTAATGTAAATATATGATATGCAGGAAACCCTCAAAGGGGTTGCAACCCACAGGTTGAGAACCGCTGCTCTAAGATAAAATGAGATAACTTTTTCAGTGGCAGGCTCTCTCTGCACCATGTCATCACCATGCCTGAAGGCTTTAATACAGCTCCTTAATTATCAAATAGAACTGGCTCTCGGCACGATTGACAGCACAGAAAGGCTGCTTTGTAGCTTCAGAACATATTTTGTCTTAATTTTTTAAATCAAACTAACATGTCCGTAGTCCTAAAAGTCAAATACTACTAAGAGATCATAACAAAAACTACCAGTTCTGTCCTAACCTTTCCTACCCTCAATTTCTTCTCAAGAAAACTTTCAGTTTTCTATAGAGCTATTCCCCCACCATCTTCTGTTCTGGAATGTCTACCTGTTGGATGTGGGAATACCTGGATTGATGCTCTAATATTTATTCTCATCTTTCCTACAATCCACCTCTTTGTCTTTTTGTTCTACTTTCTAGAAGTTTTAACTCTACCTTCTAGCCATTCTATTGAGTTTTCTTTTCTGCTGTTACTATTGTTTTTTATTTCTAAGAGATCTGTGTATGTATTCCTTGCCCTTTGCTGTGCAAGCTTGAATTCTCTCATGACTGTATATATGTTCTCTTACATCGCTGAGGATATTGACTGTGAGGTTATTGGTGGGGTTGGTGGTGATCAGTGTTTCGTTCCCTGTATTATCTGTTCTGAGTTTCCTTATTTAGACAGGGTCTCCCCCTGTTGCTCCAGGTAGAGTACAGTGGCATCGTCACAGCTCACAGTAACCTCAAACTCCTGGGCTCAAGTGATCCTCCTACCTCAGCCTCCCAAAGGAGCTAAGGCTACAGGTGTGCCCCATGATGCCTAGTTAATTTTTCTATTCTTGGTAGAGAGGGGTTCTTGCTCTTGTGCAGGCTGGTCTTGAACTCCAGAGCACAAGTAATCCTCCTGCCTCAGCCACCCAGAGTGCTGGGATGACATATGTGAGCCGCCATGCTTGGCTCTGAATTTCTTTTTTCTTTTGTTTTGGTCTCTTTCATGTTTGTTGCTTAATTAGGCATTGGAAGTGTTTCAGTTTCAGAAGTGAAGCACCAGAAATATGACTAAAGACACTGGATAAGAGGAGCCTGTTGAGTAAGAGTGGAGGTTGGGGGTAGCTCAGAATCAGGTATTTTGGCAACAGGCAGCCTCTTTCATTAAAAGATCCTCTAAATATCAGAGTCTGTCTTTTTTTTTTTTTTTAAGACTATTTTCTGTAGTGTTGAAAAATTCATTATCCTGGCTCAGCACCTGTCACCCAGTGGTTATGGTACCACACACACCAGGGTTAGCAGGTTCAAACCCAGCCTGGGCCTGCTAAACAGCAATGACAACTGCAATTAAAAAAAAAAAAAAAATAGCGAGGTGTTGTGGCAGGCATCTGTAGTCCCAGCTACTTGGGAGGCTGAGGCAAGAGAATCACTTAAGCCCAGTAATTGAGTTTGCTATGAGCTGTGATGCCATGGCAGTCTACAGAGGGCAACATAGTAAAACTCTGTCTCAAAAAAAATAAAATAAAATAGAAGAAGAAGAAGAAGAAGAAGAAGAAGAAGAAGAAGAGGAAGAGGAAGAGGAAGAGGAAGAGGAAGAGGAAGAGGAAGAGGAAGAGGAAGAGGAAGAGGAAGAAGCAGAAGCTATATTGGAACAGGTATCTTCAGAAAG
>CAUYPK010130623.1:0-30524 GCA_963574355.1 Loris lydekkerianus
AGACCACAAGGGTACACCTGCAGGGTCCTCTCCATGGTAACTCAGCTGTTGGGAATTTG
Source organism: Loris lydekkerianus (assembly GCA_963574355.1). Taxonomy (NCBI): domain Eukaryota; kingdom Metazoa; phylum Chordata; class Mammalia; order Primates; family Lorisidae; genus Loris; species Loris lydekkerianus. The sequence goes on from CAUYPK010130623.1 coordinate 60, forward strand.
TAAACCTAACATCGGACCTCCAAGTTCCGTGAAATCCTGTAGTTCTGTAGGGTCTGGAATAGCATCTCCTGCTTGATTCAAGTTTTTCCCAAGGATCTTCTGGACTGAGATTTCTCATCTCTGGTTCTGGGCTAAGACCACCAGTTTCACATGAAGCTGGCCTCACGTGACATAAGCCACCAGTTGGGATTCCCTCCACCTGGTCCTCTGTCCAAAGGAAATACTTCTGCAGATGCTGTTACTCGCTCTATTTTTCCAGTATTCCATATTTCTCTTTTTCCTGCTTTCTCAGATTGGAAAATTTTAATTGAACTATTTTCATGTTTGCTAGGTCTTTTGCTTATTGATATCTATTGTACTGCTGTAGAGATTTTTTTGTTTTAGTTATTACACTTTACAGCTTCACAATTTTTATTTAATGATTTTCCAGTAATCTCTCTTTATTGATATTCTGTATTTGGTGAAACATCATTATTCTGTTTTTCTGCAGTTCTTAGTCTGTGGTTTCCTTTGGCTCTCTGAACATCTTTTTTTTTTTTTGGTCTCACTTTGTTGCCCCAGGCTAGGGTGCCGTGGTGTCTTTCAGTCTACCTCACAGCAACCTCAAACTCTTGGGCTCAAGCGATCCTCCTGCCTTACCCTCCCAAGTACCTGGGACTACAGGTGCCCACCACAACCCCCTGGGTAATTATTTCATTTTTAGTGCAGACAAGTCTTGCTCTTGCTCTGGCAGTTCTGCAGCTGCTGAGCTCAAGAGGTTCTCCTGCTGGCCTCCTACAGTGCTAAGATTGCAGGCGTGAGCCACTACACTGGGCCTCTTTGAGCATACTTAAGACAGTTGATTTAAAAATCTTACTCTAGCCAGTTCAGTGTCTGGGCTTTCTCAGGAATATTTTATGTTAATTTCTTTTTTCTTATGAGTGAGTCATATCTTATTTCTTTTTCGTCCCTAATACATTTTGTTGAATATCGAACACTGAGTATTATAGTGTTGCTACTGTGGAAATCAGGTAGTCCTCTTTCTTCATGGTTTGTTGTTACTGCTTGTTTTGGGTTCTTACTGATTGTTTAGTGTCTTTTCTAAACCATTTTTAAAAAGTTTGTATTCTTTATGTGTGCCTACTGAAGGGTGTTCGATTAGCCTAGTTGTTACCTTAAATTCCATGAACTCCAAGAAAGAAAAACATACTTTTCCAGGTTTTACAGATGGCTCTTTTGGGGCTACTCCTTCTGACTTTGCCTATATTTCCTGCTTGCGCAGTCTAAAGATCACCCAAAATGAGAGCTAAGGGTTTTTCCAGGTCTTGTCTGAGTGTGTATACAGCTCTCTGGGTAAGCATCTGACCCAGTCAAGCTTTTCAAACTTCTCATTCTAACAAGGATGTCCTTCCCCAGCCTCTCCCTTCCTAGGTATTCTACCTGTCTGTTGCTTGCTCTGTTATTCCTTACCTCTAGTGGCCATGGCTAATACATGGCTTTTTAATACTTTTGACAAGAGTTACTCACCTAAGAAATTGTTTAAGACCTCGGGGGACTCAGGCAGGCAAAACAAAGAAAAACCCTTTTCTGATCTCATGGAGCCAGCAAGCAGATCAAAAGAAATATCCACAGTCCTTTGAGAATAAGGTTCATGTTGCTCCCTCGTTTGGCTTTTTCTTGTGACCATTGGCTGTTTATTCACATTCTAAGATTGTGGCACCAAAAAGCTACCTAAATACTTTATGTGCATTGGTATGTACATTTATTATGTACAGTCTCCATTCATAAGTGGGGACCATTCAAGGAAGAATATTCAATTTGTCAGCGTATGTTGGTTTTTTTGTTTTGTTTTGATTTTGTTTTTGAGACAGTCTCACTCTGTTGCCCTGGGTAGAGTGCTGTGGCATCAACATAGCTCACAACAGCAATATGAGATAAATACTATATTTATCTTCTTTGAAAACACTGAGGCTAGTGACTGCTAAGCTAGTTTTGGAACCCAGGTTTAATAAAAAAAGAAAGAATTCTCTTAATCATCATGTTCACAGAATTTTCTATGAATGTATGTTACTTCTCTAAAGTTGGGGGAAAAGTAAACATTGTGTTCAGTATTTAAATATCCAGCTATAATAAAGTAGCTAATTTAGCAGATCATACTTTTATGTGTGATTTAAGAATATTAATCATATAAATGAGGTAAAACCTTAAATATAGTATTTTAAAAATTTATTTTTCTAAGGCTAGGGATGGTGGCTCATGCCTATAATCCTACCACTCTGGAAGGCTGAGGTGGGAAGATCCCTTGAGTTCAAGAGTTCAAAACCAGCCTGAGTAAAATCGACATCACCACCCCCCAACTCTACTAAAAATAGAAAAGTTAGCCAGACATTGTGGTATGTACCTATAGTTCTGGCTACTTGGGAGGCCCTGGCAGGAGGATTGCTTGAACCCAGAAGGTTGAGGTTGCTGTGTTGTTGGCTGATGCCATGGCAGTCTAGCTTTGGCCGCAGAGTGAGAGACTCTTGTCTCAAAAAAAAAAGAAAAAAAATTCTTTTTTCTAAACTTACAATAGATGGGAAATACACAAAAAATTTTTTTTAAGTCTTAGAAAATACACTGGATAGAAATGTGCGAAAATGCTAACAGTGATGTTATTCTGGGGATATAATAATAAGTAAGGATGAACATTTTTGTTATTTGTTGCCTTTTTTCTCTACAAAATTTTATACCTTGAGCATATGTTTTATAATCTGAAAAAAGTTAATGTTTTAATGTGGAGGACATATTTTTACTTTGTCTTATATTTTTAGACCTTTGAAGACAGTGATTTATTCCATTTGATTGGTGTTATTTGTGGATTGGCAATTTATAATTTTACTATTGTGGACCTCCATTTTCCTCTGGCTTTATATAAGAAACTGCTAAAAAAGAAGCCATCCTTGGATGATTTGAAAGAACTGATGCCTGATGTTGGGAGGTTAGTTATAAAATGTATCAAGGATAGGGTTTAGAAGATAAGAAATGAGGAATGTACAGCAAGTTTTCCTTCTGTGAATAATCATTTTTTGTTCCTGTTAAATTTCTGAAGCAAACAATTGCTCTTCTATTTTTTTTTTTAATGAGGCAGCCAGGCTGAGGCCCCAGCTTCCTTCTAATAAATGCTCTTTGAATAAAGGAAAATCTACTATGTTACTCAAACCAAAATTTTCTACTGAAAATTTTTTAGTCTTCATAGCTAAATTTTTATAGGGGATAGTAAATTTAGGAAGGTCCTATTTCCTGAGAGTGGTTATATGATTTATTTGGACTTTTACTTTTGATTACTTTCATTCCAAATTTGAATGTGTAAAGTTTCTTTTTATTTATTACATAAAATAGAATAAAAATTGTATATAAATAAGGACAGATGTTGACAATAGGTAGATAATGGCATTTGTATCTGTGTTCAGGAAAAGAGATAAAAACATAGAACTTTTTTATTGTTGCTTATAAGTTTGCCATTGTACATCCACTATTCTGAAACAAATACAAAAATTTGTACAAACTAATGAAAGACTTTTATCAAGAGGGAATGAGAAATATACTTATTCATAAGCAAAATAGTCAAAATCACCAATGACGTTTTACCTCAAAGAAACATATATATTGTTTTGCAGAAGCATGCAACAGTTACTGGATTATCCTGAAGATGATATAGAAGAAACATTTTGTCTTAATTTTACGGTAAGATGGAAACACATAGGTTAGTCTAATTATTCATTATCCCTCTTATTTTATTAAAGAGCTGTACCTTGCAGGTTTTCTGTTATGGATGAAATTCTTAAAGAACCATTTAGCTAACATTTATTGAGCATTTGCTATGTGCTAGCTAGTCACAATACATGCATTTACTGCATTTAATCCTCAACAATCATATGAGGTTGGTATTATCCCTATTTTGCAGATGAAGAAAACTAAAAACAATCATTACCTTTAGAGTCAGTATTCATATGCAGCTCTGTGACTTCAAAGCCCATGTGTCTTATCATTATGGTAAAGCTATTTATAAGAGGTCTTCTTTATCCAAGTGTTGGTTTTTGAGTCTGCAATTACAGGGATTTTTAGGGAAGCAAAAGGTTATTATAACATTTTACTACTAATACCACTACTGAACTTGCCACTTAAAAGATTAATTCCCACTCATAAGTCCCTTTTTGCTTCACACTAAAGTTTGTCCTTGCCTGTCTTGTGTTATTCACTGTTGAATGGCATACTGTAGTACAATTATTTTGACAGTGAAATTGCAAATCTTGTAGAAGATACACAATTTTGTTAAGTCGGTGGCAGGGATGCTGAATAACTGATTCATTCATATGCAGCACCATTGACAAATGAGGATCTGGTTGACAAAGAAGAAAAAATCAGCAGTGATCATTGTGATAAGGCACTTCAGGAGGGAACAATGTGAATATTATAAATTTATCTCTTAGGAAAATTGTAAAACCTGCAGTATTTTCTTTAAAAATTTTTTCATTTGTATATTTGTTTATTCACCCCCACCCAAAAGTCCTCTTCATGGTTTTTCTGTCAATGCTGATAAAAGATACCAACCATATTTGCAAAAAAATTATGTGTCCCCTCAAAAAAGTTTATCCATTCTTTGGTAATTTTAAGAAGCAGCACATAGTGCAGTTGTAAGAGAATTTGGTACATTTTAAGATGAAATAAATTTATTTTCATGATTTTTTTCAATTAAAAAATCTTCCTTGGATTTCTTTTTTGCTATTTTCTATGAAATTTTGGTTTCTCTTTTAAATTGATTTACTTATACCCATGTTAGTTTCCCTGAATTTTTGTTGATTATCTCAGTTGACTAAAATATTAAGTTCTAAGCACTTTAATTTCTAATTTATCAGTCACCAAGTTTCTGAACTCCTACTGCATTTAAGAAACCTGGTAATTCAAATATTCCTTCCCCCTGCCATTTCTTAAGAGATTTTCAGTGGCTCTTTATTGCTTGTAGAGTAATAGCTTGCTTGCTTTGTTTGTTTATTTGTTTATTTATTTTAAGGCAGAGTCTTATTCTGTTACCTTGGGTAGAGTGCCATGGCATCATCATAGTTCACAGCAACCTCAGTCTCTTGGGCTCAAGAGATCCTCTTACCTCAGCCTCCCAAGTAGCTGGGACTACAGGCACCAGCCCTGACACCTGCCCTGCTAGTTTTTCTATTTTTAGTAGAAACAGGGTCTTACTCTTGATCAGGCTGGTTTCTAACTCTTGAGCTCAAGCACTCCACCTGCCTCGGCCTCCCAGAGTGCTAGGATTACAGGTTCATGAGTCTCTGTGCCTGGCCGAATGATAGCTTTAGAGTGGGCCTCAAAGACATATATAGTATCTGCCTTTCTTTCTAACTTCCCTTGTATCCCTTCATTCAAACCAAATTTTGTCCTAATGTTTTTTCTTGTATCTTAACTAAAAGCCACTTGCCATGCATATTCAGAACTTAATATTTAGTCTCATATGTATCTGTTTGTCCAGTTGAAATGCTTACTTTGAAATCACTATACACCTCTCTCATTCTTTCAGAATCCTACCCATCCTTCTAGGTGCTTTTCAAATGGCTTTTCTTCTTCCTCAAGGTCTTTTATACTTCCTCTAGGTTAGAATTAGCTTTCTTTCCTCTATGGTTTGATAACATTTATTTTTATTATAATGAATTGTTTATATACAACATGTCCTTTACTAAATAGTAAATTTCAAACCAAGGATGTATTTGTTTCTTATACCACTCCTATGATAGCATTTTATAGATACAGATTTTAATTAAAGAGGATAATATTGTAAAGAGAAGGAATAAGAAAAGATGCAGAGATGGGAATGGTAATATTTGTAGAAAAAATACCAGACCAGAAGGAGAAATAAAATATTACAAAATAACTATCTTTGTAAACCAAATTAATGCATTAACTGGAAAAAACACCTGTGGGCTTGATGCCCATAGCACAGTGGTTACAGCGCTAGCCACATACACTGAGTCTGGTCAATTTGAACCCCGCCTGGGCCACCTAAACAACAGTGACAACTGCAACAAAAAAATAGCCAAAGGTGCCTATAGTCCCAGCTGCTTGGGAGACTGAGGCAAGAGAATCACTTAAGCCTAAGAGTTTGAGATTGCTGTGAGCTATGACACCAGGGCACTCTACCAACGGCAACATAGTAAGACACTGTCTTAAAAAAGAAAAGAAAAGAAAAGAAAAAACACCTGTGATCAAGCATATAGCTAGACAGACAGAGGAATATGGGAGTAGCAGTTGTCATGTGGGAAGAATGCATAGTTCTAAGCTAAATGAATTCTGATCCTTAGAATCTATCACTTATCAAAGGAAAACATTCTAATGTTTTACTTCTGTTGAGACTATTCTAAAGTTTTACATGGAATAAATGCCCAGTTTCCTGTTCTTAATTAACCAAACACTTGGTAATTTATAATTAATCATTCACGTAGGATTTTATACTACTAGACAGATAAAAATTCCCAGTCGTGGCTTTAAGCAAAATTCACAAGTAAGCTTATGGTAGCAGAATTTTATCTTAAATGTATTAGTTTTTATATTAAATGAGAGAATAGGTAGAATACAGTAGATTATTAAAATACTTTAATAAGTTTTGAGTCTGACATTGACCTTTCTTAAAAATTTAAATTAATAGATCACAGTTGAAAACTTTGGTGCAACAGAAGTGAAAGAGCTGGTTCTAAATGGTGCAGACACAGCTGTTAACAAACAAAATCGGTAAGTGAATTATAGCAGCTTCAGTGGAAGTAATAAGAATCTATAGGCATTTTCTTCTTATGTAGAACAACTATCATAACCCTAAGTTTTTATTCAGATAAACTTAAATTTGGAATTGTTAGTGAGATAGTAATCTACATTTGGCTCCTGAAATCTCTTTAAGACATGAAACAAAGGAACAAGAAGAAAGAGGAGACAATAGCAAAGACATTTTTGAAACCCATAAAAGAATGGTAACTTAAGCAAACTAGAGGAAGCTGCAATATAAGGTGGGCTGCAGGAGCCAAGAAGCCAGCCAGTTAATACTGCAGAACAACCAAAAGTTCAGGTGCTGAGTAGAGAATATACCTTTAGGAAGTGTGTACAGGTTAGAGAAATGCTGGGAACAGAAAGGTTCACTCTTACAAGAAGTGGTTAGAATCCAGTTTCTTTTAGTACACCTACTGACAACTACTCCTCTAACCAGGGCAGGATATTGGAAATTTACCTTTTGGAGAGATTGAACTAAACAGACTTGTGGATTTTAGGACCTCTAGTCAGCCATGGCAAGGAACTGAACTGAACAGAGATTAAGTGATGAAAGTTACAGCTCCCTCACTCTTGATACCACATATTGAAGGATCCTTTTCTGGGATAAATGTGAATGAATAGCCAAAGGACAATAGACATTTACGTAAGGACCAAAACAATCGAAAAGAATGGCAGGGAAATAGGAATCATGCAGGATGAAGTCAGTGTCCTCAAAATGATGAGGTACATCCAGATGGATATTATTAAACATTTCCATACATTTGTTGAAAGAAAAGGGATGAATAAAATTTATGAAAGAAAATGGTAGTGAGACTTGGTACCTGTTGCTCAGTGGTTAGGGCACTGGCCACATATACCAGGGCTGGCGGGTTTGAACCCGGCCTGGGCTTGCCAAACAACAATGACAACTACAACAACAGCAAAAATAGCCAGGCATTGTGGCAGGCGCCTGTAGTCCCAGCTACTCAGGAAGCTGAGGCAAGTGAATCCCTTAAGCCCAAAAGTTTGAGGTTGCTATGAGCTATGATGCCGTGGCATTCTACTGAGGGAGACAAATTCAGACTTTGTCTCAAAAAAGAAAAACTTCTCAGTACTAAATGACATCTTTCAGGATTGAAAGCATAGGAAGTGGGGGGGAAAGACATCAAGACAAATACATGAAATTTCAAAACCTGCAAAGAAAAAAAGACCTTAAAGCCATCTAGGAAAAAAAATGTTACTCATTTACAAACAATAACATCAGACTGGAAAGAATAACACTGGATTGCTTCTTGGCCTTTTGGCTAAAATCAAGTGAGGAACAACCCTGGAAGCTAGAGCATTCTGGGACAAATAAAGTATCAAATAGGTAGACATATAAAAACTTTTTTTTTAGCAAAAACATTTATTGTTTTTAACATGTATGAAAACCATTACATTTCGTCTCAGAAATTCTCAGGAAGTTATTGGAGGATGTGTTCTACCTACCAAAACAAGGAATTAAACCAAGAGAGAGGAAGAAGACACAGGATCAAAACAACAACAACCCCTTCCCCCCAGTCTGGATCCAATCAGTATAGGATAGAAGCAAAGAGGATTATTTCTGAAGGAATAACTGTGTTAGAAGATTTAGAAAGCTAAGAATCTAGGAAATTTAGGTTATTAGATCAAGAAGTTATTGGGCTCCAAAAGAAAAATGTAGCTGATGCTACTTAATATATTTGAATGAATCTAGAGAAAATTGATATTTTTAAGAGAAGTTTCAGATGGAGTTAAACTAACAAGAAAAACAAAAGTTCTTAAGAAAAGTAACCATAGAATAAAGTTTAACTGTGAATAATATTTATAGTTATAGAAATGTTAATGAATATTGAACCAAAAATTGTTTTCTAAACATAGCGGAGGGGTGTGTGTGAGTGGAGCAGTTAAAAAAAGGTGAATTTTCATCTTCCGTAATATATTCAGTTCATTAGATAAAATTTAAAATTGAAAGTCAAGAATAGAAATAGAACTATGCTGTTGGAAGCTTGAAGGTAAGTATCAGAAGGAATAGCAAAAAGAGTTAACAAATAGTTGCCTTTGAATAGCTGGAATTTCTGGTGAAGTGCAGGACAGAGAGTTACTTTGTCTCTAATATTTGGTTTTGGTACTTTAGACAAAATGAGGTTAGTGACTTTTGCTGGGGTTTTTATCCAAATGACTATAATCCTGATTCTGGTACTTAGAAGCTGTGTAACTTAAGGTACATTAGCTGATGTCTCTATGCCTCAGTTTCCTTTTCTGTAAAATGGAATGATAAGTTGTACCTACTTCATAGGAGTCATTGTGAGGATTAGGTAAGGCAATAATTTTAAGATACTTAGAATAGGACCTAGCACATATACGTGCTCAGTAAATGTTGGCTACTAGGATTATTACTATTTCATGTTTTAAACTACGCATATGCTTACTTTGATAAAAATAAAATTGTTTTTAAAATGATGTGAAACAATTTTAGGTCCCTCTAAATTTTTTTTTTTTTTGGTAAAGCTTGGCTTTGAAAATTTTTGGCTATGATTTAGATTTTTTTTTCTGCCAAGAAATAAAGAATTTTGATGGAACATATGTTGGCACATAAAATGATCTAGCCTTTTGTGTTTAAAGGACTTAACTAGTGTAGATGAATTTAACTTTCTAATTGGATGACTTATAAAATTGTTCATTACAGAATTGTCTTTTTTCTCATCAAAACTCAGTAGCATATGCTGTTAGTTTTTTCCTTAGGCCCACCACCAACTATGTATTTTACAGTAGTCTGCTTCTTGTATATTCAGTTTGGAATTGTTTTATAACTTGCTTAGAAGGTTATTTGTAGATAATTAAATTTAGCATTATTCCCATTTGTATCGTCATCCTTTATTATTTGGAAGCCAAGATATAAAATATTGAAATCCCCTTTAGTACCTGTTCTCATTATTTGTTTGACCAGGTAACTTCATAAAAATGTTTGTGGCTAGCAAAACAAATGGAATGGAATTGTGGTTCTAATTACTGGGTTAAGGGAGTTTCCTGTTTTTCTTTACAGTTTCCTTTTGTATCATAAGAGGCAGAAAAAGAGTCATAAGTGTTTGTGTGTATATGTACACATGCATTTGAAAAGCAATTGCACGTGTAATTTTTAATGATCATCCTAAAAGAATGTATAGGAATACCACTTTCCTATAAATTTTTAAATAAATTTTGTTTAGATTTCTTGGGATGAAAAGGGAACAAACTATAGCCTAATAGTCTGAATCTCAAAGCTTTCATTTATCATCAGGTATTTGTAACAGTTCATTCTTTTTAGTGTACATGTGGGGTAATATATAGAAATTCTCATTAATCTGCAAATATTTAAAAATTGGATAGTTATTTATATTATTCTGCCTATTAGGAAATGACATTTTTTATTAGCAATAGCCCAAGAATAACTGAGTTTATAGATAAATAGCAAAAATTACTGGAGTACTCAAAGTTATAATAGCACTATTTTATGTATTCTCCATAAATGATTTTCATAATAAGTACTTCTGTGCTTTTTCATTTCTAGGCAAGAGTTTGTTGATGCTTATGTGGATTATATATTCAATAAATCAGTGGCTTCTTTATTTGATGCTTTTTACATGGGCTTTCATAAGGTCTGTGGAGGAAAAGTCCTTCTGCTCTTTCAGCCTAATGAACTACAAGCAATGGTTATTGGAAATACAAATTATGACTGGAAGGAACTGGAAAAGGTAGGGGTAAAACAAATCTATGGCATTGATTAAATGAAAAGGCAATTATTGGTGGCTTATTAGTGGAAGTCTTGCCCTTTTATGTATTATTTTTCTTTGCATATAATTACTGTCATTTTAAAGGAAAACGCTCAATGCTTCTTACCTTACAATGAATAGATTTGGACTGTGTGTGAATTAGAGATAGCACTTCTGTATTTGGTGGTATTGATAGAAAAATGTCTGTAACACAGGCTGGATAGAAGGCACAACCAAAACTGAATGAAATTTCATTATGAAAAGCTTTTGCAATGCTTAAGATTCTTTTTTCCTTTTTTTTTCTGATTAGTTTCAGTGTTAAATTTTTTAGCTGAGAACAGGTAATGCTTATGGTCTTCATTACTGATACCTTAAGCAATATAGGGAACTTTAGGGAAAAGATTGGGAAATTTTTAAACAACTTCTTCTCTAAGTGATTCTCAAATATATAGAGGATGCCAAAAAATGTATACACATTTTAAGAGATGTTATCTAAGTATTACTTTTGTAGTTGAATTAAAGATACTGGTCGCATGTATCTATATATAGTACACACATCCATTTTACCTGCAGGTTTTACACTTTTTAGGAATGACTGATTTTACTTCCAATTAAAATTTCTTAAAATGTGTATACATATATTTTGGCACTCTCAGTATTTTTCCAGGTAAACATTTACTGAAAAGTGCTGATTTAGATCAGCTTTGAGAAGGTTGTATACCAGATTGACCTGTTCATTTTCTATCTTTGTAACCTAGTATCCTCTGATATAATTTTTACATTAATAGTTAGATTTGATCCCCTTATTGGAATGACTGACCTAAAAATACAATAAATAGTAAGTGCCAGCAAGGATGCAAAGCACAAAGAACTTTAGTACATTGCTGGTAAGAATACAAAATGGTATAGTTACTTTAGAAATGGTTTCCTATATGAGCTAGCAATCCTCCTGAGTATTAAATTATGTTCACACAAAAATCTGTAAACAAAGGGGAGAATGGAGAGTTGTTGTTTAATGGCTACAGGGATGAAAGGAGTTCTGAAGATAGATGGTGGAGATGGTTATACAACATGTGAGCGTACTTAATGTCACGAAAGTTTACACTTAAAAATGGTTAAGATATAAAACTTACAACTTGTGTATTTTACCACATTAAAAAAAACTGCAAACAAGGCCAGGCACAGTGGCTGATACCTACAAGCCTAGCACTCTGGCAAGCCGAGGTGGGTGGATCACCTGAGCCCCCAGGAGTTTGAGACCAGCCTGAGCAAGAGTGAGACCCTATCACTACTAAAAGTAGAAAAACTAGCAGGGCATTTTGGTGGGCATCTGTAGTCCCATCTAGGAGGCTGAGGCAAGAGGATTGCCTGAGCCCAAGGGCCTGAGGTTGCTGTGAGCTATGATGCGATAGCACTCTACCCCAGGAGACAGAGTAAAACTCTGTCTCAAAAAAGAAAAGAAGAAAACAAAACTGCAAACAAGTCAAAGACTTGGATTAACCAGGGAATTGGAGCAAGATGGCGGCCAAGTAACAGCTTCTGTGTAACTGGGCACAGGGAGATTGGGGAGAGAAGACTCCAGGCATCTCTGGCTGGGGGGTTTTGCCCAGAAACTTCCCTTTGGTAACACAGGAAGTCAACAAGAGACTTCTGGATCCCACAAGGAGGACAAAAGCGGTGGAAAACTGGCAAGTGGTAGATGTGTTTGTTCCATCAGAGGCTGCCCGCAGCTATAACTATAGCAACTGTGAGACTGCAAGCAGGAAAAGCCTTACCTGTGGGCTGTTTTGGTTTTTTTTACTTGGGTACTCAATTGAACTGCCTTGGGAGATTTTGGGCAGGTGTGCAAATGACTTTGGGCGTTGTCTGGGGCCCAGGACTGAACTGTTGAGCCAGAAAGGAGCTTAATATCATTCAGCTGTGGGCTGCCCGCACAGCCACTGGGGGGAGCTGCCCCTGTAGGTTGCAGCTTGGGTGAGTAAAATCATGTGACTGAGCTGCCCAAGGGCAGGGACTGAGATGCTGGGGAAGAATGGAGATCTAAGTGTTTGGCAAATTAACAGCCTGGGCCCTCAGGGGCATAGAAGGAGTCTGGTTTTGTCACACTGGATAAGCAGGCAGCCACACCAGGAGAGATCCCAGCCATAAGTGCTTTCATTGGGAAGCTTCTGCTTAGCCAAGGTTCACAGTTTGGGGTATCTTTTTAAGTCAGATGAGGAGACATTTGGGCTCCCAAGCCTGCGGGGTCTGGGAAAGCAGCAGAAGTCTCAAGTCTCCATATCGTACAGCTGTATCAACATTGTGATTAACATCTCATACCGCAGAAGATCACCTGTTGCCTAGACAATACTCAGCAAGATATACTCATCAAGATACATATACTGTTTGGTTTTGGGGATTTGGGGGGTTTGGGGGGTTTTTATCCTTAATTTGAACATTTTTCCTAGGCATTTTTCTTTTTCCTTTTTGTTCTTTTTTCTCTCTTTTTTCCCACTATTCTAGTTTAAACATAATCTTCCATTTTTGCCTTTTTAACAATTAGAATTTCATTTTTGCCAGTGTTTCTGCCCCTATTATTAGTTTTTTCCTCCAATTTTATCCCATAAGAGTTTTTGTTTGTTTCAGTTGGATTTATACTATTTTTGTCTTTCCTTTCTGCTTGGAGGTGGAAGTCAGGTACTGTGTCTAATCAGACTGGCGAAGAGCTGTTGACCACAAGAGAACCACCCAACCCAGCACCCCCAAAGGTTGGGAGTTTTTAAGGTTGGGTCAAAGTACCCTGTTAAACACCTATATAACTTCTCTGTCTTCTTCTTTTGGTGCCTTTCTTCTTTTTGTCAATATTTCCTTTTATTTACCCCCCTCTTCTTTCTCTTTTTTCTTTCTTTTTAAAATCCTTTTTCCCTTCCAGTCTTCTCATCCTTCTGGTCCTGTACCAAAATGACTTATTAAAACTTTAGGCCAGAGGCACAGTAACTTAAAGAGCAAGAGGAAGTGAAAGGAAATTAAGGCAAGGAAACAGATACAAGAAAACACTCATGAGGAAAAATCAGCAGAAAAATCCTGGCAACATGAAATACCAGTCCAGAGCAACCCCTTCCAGGGACCGTGAGGTAGCTACAGCAGAGGATTCCACCTATAAAGAACTGTTAGAAATGACAGAAGAGGATTTTAAAATACAGATGATGAAAACAATGAAGGAAATTGCTGAGAAAGTGGAGAATAACCAAAAGGAAATCCAAAAACAGAATCAAATAAGAGATTGATGATATGAAGAATATAGAAAGGATATAGCAGAGCTGAAGGAACTGAAGCAGTCAATTAGGGAACTTAAAGATGCAATAGAAAGTATCAACAACAGATTAGATCATGTAGAAGAAAGAATCTGAGAGGATAAAGCTCTTCAGATAACTCAGATAGTTAAAGAGACAGAAAAGGAGAGAAGGCAGGACGTTCACTGACAGAATTATGGGAGCATTCAAACATACGAGTTATAGGTATCCCAGAAGTGGAAGAAGAGTGCCCCAGAGGAATGGAAGCCATTCTAGAGAATAATATAAATGAAAATTTCCCAAATATCACCAAAGATTCTGACATACTCCTTTCAGAGGGATATCAGTCCCCTGGTCACTTCAACTCAAATAGAGCTTCTCTAAGACACATTGTGATGAATATATTTAAAGTCAAGACAAAAGAAGAGATTCTTCAAGCTGCCAGGAATAAGTGCCATTTAACCTACAGGGGCAAGAATCTATCAGGGTGACCGCAGACTTCTCTAATGAAACTTCTCAAGCCAAAAGACAATGGTCATCTATCTTTAATCTACTGAAACAGAACAATTTCCAGCCCAGAATTCTATATCCTGCTAAGCTAAGTTTTAAAATCGATGGAGAAATTAAATCTTTTACTGATACGCAAATATTCAGGAAATTTGCTACAAGACCAGCTTTACAGGAAATATTTCAACTTTTTCTACACACTAACCATCACAATGGACCTTCAGCAAAGTAAATACCCAGAAATTAAAGGACAGAACCTAACCTTCAACAATGATGCAAAAGACAAAACTAAGCAATGGCCTTTCACAAAATAAAACGCTACCACACTTATCAATTATCTCAATAAATGTCAATGGCTTGAATTCCCCACTGAAGAGGCATAGATTGGCTGATTGGATTAAAAAACACAAGCCATCTATTTGCTGTCTTCAGGAAACACACCTCACATCAAAAGACAAATTAAAGCTCAGAGTTAAGGGTTGGAAGTCAATTTTTCAGGTAAATAGAATTCAGAAGAAAAGAGGGTTTGCAGTCTTATTTTGAGATATATGTGGATTTAAAGCAACTAAAGTCAAAAAAGACAATGATGGTCACTTCAGATCGGTCAAGGGAAAAATACTACAAGGAGACATTTCAATTATAAATATTTATGCGCCCAATTTAAATGCTCCCAGATTCTTGAAACAGACCTTGCTTAGTCTGAGCAATATGATATCCTATAACACCATGATAACAAGGGACTTTAACACCCCTCTCTCAGAGCTGGACACACCCTCTAAACAGAAATTAAACAAAGATATTGGAGATTTAAATGAGACCCTAGAACAACTGTGCTTGATAGACACGTATAGAACATTCCATCCCAAAGGTAAAGAATATACATTCTTATTGTCCCGTGGAACAGTCACCAAAATTGACCATATCCTAGGACACAAAACAAACCTCAACAGAATCAAAAGAATCGAAATTTTACCTTGCATCTTCTCAGACCACAAGGCACTAAAAGTGGAACTCAACTCCAACAAAAACTTTCAACCTCACACAAAGGCATGGAAGTTAAACAACCTTATTCTGAAGGACAGTTGGGTACAGGAAGAAATAAAGGAAATCATTAACTTCCTTGAGTATAACAACAAAAAAGATACAAGTTATCAAAACCTGTGGGATATAGCAAAAGCAGTCCTGAAAGGAAAATTTATCGTTTTAGAAGCCTACATTCAAAAAACAATGCATCAACAAACTCACAAGCCATCTTATGGAATTGGAAAAAGAAAAACAATCTAAGCCTAAACCCAGCAGAAGAAAAGAAGTATCCAAAATTAAATCAGAAATTAATGAAATTGAAAACAAGAGAATCATTCAGAAAATTAATGAAACAAGGAGTTGTTTTTTTTGAAAAAATAAATAGATAAACCTTTAGCTGGACTAACTAGGAATAAAAAAGTAAAATCTTTAGTAACCTCAATCAGAAATGGTAAAGGGGAAATAACAACTGATGCCACAGAGACACAGAAATTATATGACTACTACCAGAAACTGTATGCCCAGAAATTTGACAATATGAAGGAAATGGATCAATATTTGGAATCACACTCTCTCCCTAGACTTAGCCCAGATGAAATAGATCTCCAGAACAGACCATTTTCAACCACTATGATCAAAGAAACAATAAAAAAATCTCCCAACAAAAAAATAAACTGGTCTGATGGCGTCACACCAGAATTCTATCAAACCTTCAAAGAAGAGCTTTTTCCTATACTGCAGAAATTATTCCAAAAAATTGAGGAGGAAGAAATCTTCCCCAACACATTCCATGAAACAAACATCACCCTGATACCAAAACCAGGAAAAGACCCAAGTAAGAAGGAGAACTTTAGACCAATTTCTCTAATGAATATAGATGCAAAAATCCTCAACAAAATTCTAGCCAATAAATTATAGCTTATCATCAAAGCCATACATCATGATCAAGTAGGTTTCATCCTAGGATGTAAGGCTGGTTTAATATATGTAAATCCATAAGCAGTATTCACCATATCAACAGAAGCAAAAAACACAAAGCCTATATGATCCTCTCAATAGATGCAGCAAAAGCTTTTGATAAAAATCCAGGATCCTTTTCTAAATTAAAACACAAGAGTTTTGCCACAGCTTCAATTGATTGAAGCTATCTGTGACAAAACCACAGCTAATATTTTACTGAATGGAATTAAACTGAAAGCTTTTCCACTTAGAAGTGGAACCAGACAAGGTTGTCCTCTGTCACCATTACTATTCAACATAGTGCTGCAAGTTCTAGCCAAATAACAATTAGGCAAGACAAGAAAATAAAGAGCATCCAAATGGGAGCAGAGGAGGTCAAACTCTCCCTTTTTGCTGATGATATGATCTTATACTTAAAAGAACCCCAAGAACCCCAAAGATTAAACCATAAGACTCTTGGAAGTCATCAAAAAATAATCTCAGAATATAAAATCAATGTCCACAGTCAGTTGCTTTTGTATACGCCAACAAAAGCCAAGATGAGAGGTTAATTAAGGACCCAACTCCCTTCACCGTAGCCCCAAAGAAAATGAAATACTTAGGAATATACCTAACAAGAGGTGAAGGACCTCTATAAAGAAAATTATGAAACCCTAAGAAAGGAAATAGCAGAGGACTTTTAACAAATGGAAGAACATAACCATGTTCATGGCTGGGAAGAATCAACATTGTTAAAATGTCATACTTCCCAGAGCAATCTACCAATTCGAGGCCATCCCTATTAAAATACGAGCATCCTATTTTGAAGACTTAGAAAAAAATAATTCTGTGTTTTGTATGGAACCAGAAAAAAACCCGTATAGCTAAAGCAGTTCTTAGTAATAAAAACAAAGCCGGGGTATCACTGTACCAGATTTTAGGCTGTATTACAAGGCCATAGTGGTCAAGACAGGGTGCTACTGGCACAAAAATAGAGACATAGACATTTGGAATTGAATAGAAAACCAGGAAATGAAACCAACAATTTAGAACCATCTAATCTTCGATAAACCAAATAAGAATGTCCGCTGGGGGAAAGATTCCCTGTTCAATAAATGGTGCTGGGAGAATTGGATATCCACATGTAAAAGACGGAAACTGGATCCTCACCTTTATCCACTCACAAAAATTGATTCAGGATGGATAAAGGACTTAAATTTAAGGCATGAAACTATAAAAATCCTCAAAGAAAGAATAGGAAAAACACTGGAAGATACCAGCCTGGGGAAAGACTTTATGAAGAAGACTGTCATGGCAATAGCAACAACAGCAATAATAAACAAATGGGATTTAATTAAACTGAAAAGCTTCTGTACAGCTAAGGAGACAACAACCAAAGCAAATAGACAGTCTACCCAATGGGAAAGGATATTTGCATATTTTGAATCAGACAAAAGCTTAAAACTAGGATCTATACAGCTTAATTCACAAGAAAAAAACCAGCAATCCTATACATCAATGGGGAAGAGATGAACAGAACCTTCTCACAGACAAATGGCTAGCAAACATATGACAAAATGCTCATCATCCTTAATTATTAGAGAAATGCAAATCGAAACCATCCTGAGATATCATCTAACCCCAGCGAGAATGGCCCATATCACAAAATCTCAAAACTGCAGATGCTGACGCTAATGTGGAGAGAAAGGAACACTTTCACACTGCTGGTGGGACTGCAGACTAATACAACCTTTTTGGAAGGAAGTATGGAGAAACCTCAAAGAACTCAACCTGGACCTCCCGTTTGACCCTGCAATCCCATTACTGGGCATCTATCCAGAAGGAAAGGAAAAAAAAAAAACCTTTTATTATAAAGACACTTGAACCAGACTGTTTATCGTAGCTCAATTTACAAGCACTAAAATGTGGAAACAGCCTAAATGCCCCTCAACCGAGGAATGGATGGGCAAGCTGTGGTATATGTATACCATGGAATACTATTTAGCCATTTTTAAAAATGGACATTTTGCAGCATTTGTATTAACCTAGATGTGATGGAAAACATTATTCTTAGTGAAGCATCACAAGAATGGAGAAGCATGACTCCTATGTATTCAACTTTCATATGACAATTAATGACAATGACATGGTGGGGCATGGGGGAAGGAGAGAGCAGACAGAGGAGGAGGGAGGGGGTAAGGTAAGGAAAAGAAAATAGTGACTAATTCTCACGTAAATTGGATTTAATTTTGACCAGAGTATATTACTTGAACATTAACTGAGACTTTGGAAAAAAAATGAGTTAACTGATGACTCCTTACTGAACCTCAGAGTCAAAGCTTTCTATGATAGACGTATTCTTATCTGACAATGTGAATGTTACTTTTTTTGCATTATTATTATTATTGCTCAATATTTTGTTGCAGCAATCATCTCATTTCTTTTCTGAATGTATTTATCTTTGTTCATTCTTTATAAGGTTTTTGTTTCTAAGTTCTTATCTTAAACATTGTTATTAAATTTTAAGCCTTTTTAATTTTGTGAAGGCAAAAAGTAGAAACCAAATAAACACATGTTTATGTATAGAGAAAATAAAATAAACAAATAAATATATAAATAAACTTGAATAACCTAGATGTCCTCAGTGGATGAATCGGTAAACCAACTGTGGCTTATCTATTCGGTAGAATACTACTGAGCTTTAAAAAGGAATACACTATTGATACATGTCACAACTGGATCAATCTCAGAGGCTATTTGCTAAGTGAAGGAAGCCAGCCTCAAAGGATTACATACTTTTTTTTTTTTTTTTTTTTTGCAGTTTTTGGCTGGGGCTGGATTTGAACCCACCACCTCTGGCATATGGGGCCAGCGCCCTACCCCTTTGAGCCACAGGCGCCACCCCATACTTTTTTTTTCTTTTTGAGACAGTCTCAAGCTTTACCCTTGTCATAGCTCACAGCAACTTCCAACTAGGGCTCAAGCAATCCTCTTGCCTCAGTTTTTCTATTTTTAGTAGCAATGGGGTCTCAGTTTTGCTCAGACTGGTCTTGAACTTGTGAGCTCAAGCAATCCACCCTCCTCGGCCTTCCAGAGTGCTAGAATTATAGGTGTGAGTCGCTGTGCCCAGTCTAAATGTATGAGGAGGTTTTTTTTGTTTTGTTCTGTTTTGTTGTTCGTTTGTTTTTTTTTGAGACGGAGTCTCACTATGTTGCCCACAGTAGATTGCCGTGGCATCACAGCTCACAGCAACCTCAAACTCCTAGGATCAAGTGGTTCTCTTGCCTCAGCCTCCGCATAACTGGGGCTATAGGCGCCTACCACAATGCCCGGCTATTTTTTAGGGCCTCACTCTGGTTCAGGCTGGTCTCGAACCTGTGAGCTCCGGCGCTCTACCTGTCTTGGCCTCCCAGAGTGCTGAGATTATAGGCGTGAGCCACCACACCTGGCCTACAATTACATACTTTATAGTTCCTTCTATATGACATTCTTAAAAGAACAAAACTATGGTTAACAAGTAGAGGGAGGGTGTGACCAAAGAGAAGGTAGTACAAGAGACTTTCTAGTACAACAGGGATGGAATTAACTGTGGTGATAGTTATACACATTTCTACCTATGTTTAAAACTCATCAAACTATACACATACCAGAAAAAGATCAATTTTGTTGTGTAATGTAGGGAGTAAAATTTTTTTAAATAATTGGGACTTCTAATTAAACATGGTAAAATCAGTGTATCTCCCTCCCAAAGTCTCATTAGAATGGCAGTAATGGAATAAAAATTAGAATACATACACCAATAAAATTAAAAATACAGTGAGCAAGAGAGAAAATTATTTTGGAAGATGGAAAATAGGTGGGTAAGTTAACAAGTAATTTAGAGCACCAACTCTCCAAAGGACAGGGTTGTCAAGGCCTATATATGTTAGTGTACTTATATTTAATGCTTTGTGGCTTCAAATGGTCATTCTTAATCAGGACTTGTGTACACATCACCCCCAAACCATTTTGAGGTTTAAAAAAAAAAAAATTAGCCATCATCCTTTTTATTTCCCACTAAAATGCTCTTGCACATTAATTCTGACAAGCTAATTAAGTTTAACTGCTAGAGTTCAAGCCATTTGCTTCAAACTCATTTTCAAATAACAGCATGAGTGAATGCTGTTCACTCAATGAGTGAATTAGGTGGCATTTAATCTAAAATTATGCAGATTAGCATTATCCAGAGTTCAGATTGAGATTATCATGGCTACAAATAAGGAGAGCCCAAAATTCAAGAAGTCCATTAACAAATATTCATTAAGTCTCTACTATGTACCTGATAATATGCAAGAGATTGGGGAGAGAATAGTAAATAAGACCTAAACATGTCTTTGCCTTCTAATAAAGGACCTAGACATTAAATATATAATTGAATTGTGAGAGTACAAAGAAAGACTAAGGGTTTTGAATAGTACATAAGGAGAAACCTAATCTAGGCTTCAGGAATTTGAGAAAACCATTCACTAGATGATAAACTTCACAAGGTGAGTAAGGATTTTGTTCATCTCAGTTTCCCTAGGACCTAGAACTCTGGCTAAAACTTACTATATATATACATATATATACATATACATATATATATATATATACACATATATATAGATATATATATTTGTTGAATGAGTCAGTGAGTGAATTAGGTGGTATTTAATCTGAAAAAAAGGATGTGTCTGAGTGGTCTAGCTGAGGGAATAGTGTGTCCAAGGACCTGATGCTGGAATGATCTTGCTAACTAAGAACTGAAAGTCATACTTTGGGAGGCTGAGGTGGGTGGATTGCCTGAGCTCACAGGTTCTAGACCAACCTGAACAAGAGTGAGACCTTATCTCTAAAAATAGCAGGAGATTGTGGTGGGCACCTGTAGTCATCCCAGCTACTCAGGAGGCTGAGGCAGGAGAATCACTTTGAGTCCAAGAGTTGGGGGTTGCTGTGAGCTATGAATGACACTATGGCACTCTACCAAGGGCAACAAAGTAAAACTCTGTCTCAAAAACAAGCAAACAAACAAACAAACAAAAAAATAAACCTGAAAGTTAAGGCTCCAACTATGACTGGATTTTAAAGAACATCTCATATTGTAATTAATTCCCTCTCCTACCTCTTTCTTAGTACTGATGTTTTTTAAAGGGAAGTGTATCAGTTATGTTGCTGCAAATTATCCCCAAAACTTAATGGCCTCTAAATAACAATAAGCAGTTATTGTCTCAGGAATTTAAGAGTAGTTGGGAAGTTTGGGCTCAGGGATCTCTCATGAGGCTTCAATCTTCAGATATTAGCTAGTGCTACAGTCATTTAAAGGCTTACTTAAGGGTAGAGATTCATTGCCAAGATGGCTCACTCACATGGCTGTTAGTATAACACCTTGAGTTCCCGCGCCATAGGGCTTTTTGAGTGTTTTCATGAGATGGCAACTGGTTCTCCCAAGAATGAAAGCACAGAGTTGGTTTTTTGTGATTTAACTAGGAAGTCATATATTCCTCATATTTATAGTATCTTAAAGATTACACAGGTCAGATCTATTTTGGGTGGGAGAGGCGTCTATAATAAGGATGTAACTATCAGGAGACAGAACTCACTGAAGGCCATCTTGGAAACTGAGTACTATGAATTTCAAACTTTCACAGGGGTGGGGAACCTGTATACTTGGGGCTACATGTGGCCTTCTAGATCTTTGAGTGTGGTCTTTTGACTGAATCCAGATTTTATAGAACACATCCTTTTCATAGAATGATTTGTTCTGTGAAGTTTGGATTTAGTCATAAGAGTTGGGCTTGGGGATCTGGAGAGCCAGGGACCTGAGGTCATCAGTTTCCCTGTCCTTGTACCATGTTAACTATGTGCTAGTTGCCAGATTCAAGATTCAAGACAAAACTGATATCCCTTAATATTAATAAAAGGTTATGTTGTTTTTAGAATACAGAATACAAAGGGGAATATTGGGCAGAACATCCTACGATAAAAATTTTTTGGGAAGTATTTCATGAATTACCATTGGAAAAGAAAAAACAATTTCTATGTAAGTATTTCTACCTGATTCCATATTTTATGAGATGAGAGTCTAATTATAGTATATTCCAAGGCCCGTAGGGCCTTTGAGTAGGGTATTTTTTTTTTTTTAAGAAGTTAATTTGCATTCTTAATTACATGTTTACTTATTTTGAAGGCTAAATTCAGTTTTCCTCCTAAACAGCATTGGTTCTTGGGAAGTAATAGACTGTAAAATTGTGTTATAGTTAAAATAAGCTGTGGTTACAGTAAACTAGGATTGTAGAATTCCTTTTAGATTTCTAAAAAGATCTCTGGAGTACAGTTATCCCTTGGTATTCATGGGGGATTGATCCCAAGACCCCAAGGATACTAAAATCCACATATACTCAAGTCCCTTTGCATAATATTTTTACATACTCATTATAATCTCTATGTGCCACATAACATTTCTGTCAAGAGAGACCACATATGACAGTGTTCTGATAAGATTAGACCGAGTTTTTACTGTACCTTTTCTGTGTTTAGATATACAAATACTTATCGTTGTGTTACAGGTACTTAGAGTATTGAGTACAGTAACTAATGCTGTACAGGTTTATAGTCTAGGAACAAATAGGCTATGCTCTATAGCTTAGGCTATGATGTTCATACAATGATGAAATTCCTCGGCAGCCCCTGTGGCTTAGTGGGTAGCCAGCCCCATATACTGAAGATGGTGGGTTGGAACCTGGCCCCGGCCAAACTGCAACAAAAAAATAGCCAGGCATTGCGGTGGGTGCCTGTAGTCCCAGTTACTTGGGAGGCTGAGGCAAGAGAATCGCCTAAGCCCAAGAGCTGGAGGTTGCTGTGAGCTGTGACATCACAGCACTCTACTGAGGGGGACAAACTGAGACTCTGTCTCAAAAACATAAAAAAAAAAAAAAAAAAGAAATTGCCTACAGATGCTTTCATTACTTAGAATGTGTCCCCATTGATACACAGTAAATATGCCTGTATTAGTAAAAATGTATTTACTAATACAGCGTAAATGCTACATAAATATATTGTTTAGGGAATAATGAAAAGAAAAAAGGTACATAGTCAGTATGAACTTTTTAAAAAATATTTTCAGTTTGTAATTGGTTGAATGTGTAGATGTAGAACCCACAGACATGGAGGGTCAACTGTATAGCTAGCTCTTTTCTATGTTCAGTCTTCATTTTTTCTTTTTGTTTTTGCTTTCGAATCAAAGTTTTCAGGATTGCTGTAGAAAATGAAAGGCCTTACTTGCTAGGCCTTAGTTCCATCATTTATAACTGAATGTGTCTTTCATCTGTTTAAAGTCTATATTCTCATTGAAATTTGACCTCTTGCTTAGAACATTTTGGCAGTCTTTTTTGAGAACCTTGATTAAATTCTCTTCTATACCATAAGGATGACAATATCACTACTCTTTGAGGGTGATTTGAATTTTGGCTGCCCATTACTATTTTTTGATCAAAAATTACAGAAACAAAAAGTGGTAATCATAATCAAAACTCATTTGGTTTTGTTTATAAACTGTTTCTAAATGGTTTTTCCCAAAAGGGCTCTCAGAATTATTTTTGGTAATGGTAATAGTCATTCATTCAACATTTTAAAAGTACTTTCTATGTACCAATGTTAACTTTACACTTTTAAAGAAAAAATATGTATATGGATAATCAGTGTTTAAAAAATCTTGTCTTTTGGGCGGCACCTGTGGCTCAAAGGAGTAGGACACCAGCCCCATATACCGGAGGTGGTGGGTTCAAACCCGGCCCTGGCAAAAAAAATGCAAAAAAAAAAAAAAAAAAAAAAAAAAATCGTAAATTCTGTAAGTAGACTTCTTTTTAGAGCAACTATTAATGTAAAACTCTGCTGTAGTGACTGTACTACATACTACTTACTACTATGTTGTTTTGAAGTAGTTGGCTAAATGATTTTTTTTCTTGATAGTATTTTTGACAGGTAGTGATCGAATTCCTATTCTTGGTATGAAGAGTCTGAAATTAGTCATCCAGTCAACAGGAGGTGGTGAGGAATATCTCCCAGTTTCCCATACCTGTTTTAATCTTCTGGATCTTCCAAAATATACAGAAAAAGAAACTCTACGCTCTAAACTGATCCAAGCTATTGATCACAATGAAGGCTTCAGCTTAATATAACTCTGGAGTTAAAATTTTTCAATTTAGTGCAAAAGCATTAAACTGTGTATTTCTTATGGTGATGAATTCAGCAAGATAACAGAGGTACTATTATAATTCTTACTTGCAAAATGTTTAATGCTTTGAGTGTTCATGAAAGCCAAAAAATATTAAAGGAAAGTGAACTGTTAATATTAAACTTATTGTACAGAACCATGGATTTTTTTGCCATCTTCTAATAAACATACAAGTATTGTGAATACATTAAAGTTTTACTAACATGAATTTTAAAGAGTTTGCATATTTCAAAAATGATCTGGTGTGTGAGTGCATGGAAATGTTGCCTAATTTTTCTTCAATCACTGGGTGAAAAACCTTTATCTTTGGCCTGCAATAGTCATTTAATTATTTTTTCATTTTGTAAATAATGTTAAGTTTTGTAATAAAATAGTTATGTTCTGATACCAGTACAGTTTCTATGGTTGTAATTAATCTGAGCTGACTTTTAAAGGTTTAAAAATTATGACTTAAATCTTACTCTGCAAAAAAAAAAAAAAGGCATTGTGAAAGTCTTTGCTTTTTATCTTTGTGAAAACCTAAATTACAGATAGGAATTATACCAAATAACTTGTGATGCTGACAGAGGGGGATGTTGTTTATCAGAAAGCTTATTTAGTAATGGAAGAACTTTCTCTCTATAGTCGCCACTACTAGCAATGTTGGCTACTATGAGAACCAGTCACTGGGTTGTAGCTTTCAAAAGTATTGATGCTGCAGGTTAGTATTTAGTCAGAATTTTCAGTGTTTTAGAACTATTTCTTTAAATTTTAAGAACAAATCTTAACAGTTTTATGGTGCTGATGCTTAGTTATGTCATTAAACTGTGAAAGTGAGTTGATGCAACACATGTGACTTTCTGCTATAATGCAAATATTTATTTTTAAAATTTATTTTAAAATGCCATGAAAACTGCTTAAATAATAAAGATTGGTTTAATATTTAAACTTTCAGTGGTTCTCATGTAAGATTCAAAATTTTTCAAAAAGGGGGATGTCTTTGGGAAGATCTCTTAAATTTTGGATTGCTTATTCCCATTCCCATGTAAATTTATAGATGTCCACTATCTCTTATCTACAATTCCAAAATACAAAAAAAATCTGGAGGGAAAAATTTCATTTTACAGCAAAATCTGATCTGAATTGTTGAGGGTCTTTATGATATTCACTAAATAGGAGGGACTCTGACCCCTTTCAGGCACTACATAATGTGCTTTAAACAGTTCTTTCAAATCCATAATTCCAAAATGCAAATAAACCTAAGAGTTTGGACAAGGGATTGTAGACCTGTGTATTTCAGTAGTTTAACTTAAGAAAACTGGTGAGGGCAGCGCCTGTGGCTCAAAGGAGTAGGGCACCAGCCCCCATATGCCAGAGGTGGTGAGTTCAAACCCAGCCCCAGCCCAAACTGCAAAAAAAAAAAAAAAACAAAAACTGTTGAGCCACAGGTTTGTTCCATAGGTAGAAAAACTAAAATAATATTCTCATCTAAAATTATTTTCCTCAAAGTAGCATTCTTCCCTCTGAGAATTCTTGGATGTACCTGATGTACTCTCTGCACCCATTCCCTGAGAGTGGCAATTATTCAAATCAAAAACATGTGTTAGATGCTATTTTTCATTAGTAACCTTGTATACTATGAAGATGGTCTGTGAAATAGCAGGCACTAGAGTTCAATGAGCAGGTAATTTACAATGGCATTGCATCTTATCTGGGAACATAATGTATGAGGCTTAATTTGGGAAACTGATTTTCTTTTCCTCCCTCACTTACTGCACACTGTAATACAGTAGCATTAACAGCAAGGAGATTCATAGCAGAAAGTTAAAAACACCACTAAAGATTTTTCAAATTGCCTTTGTTTTTTTAAAGGTAGAGTCTTGCTCTGGTGCTGGAGCTAGAGCTAGAGCTTGGCATCAGCCCGGCTCCCAGCAACTTCAAGCTCCTGGGTTTAAGCTGTCCTCCTGCTTCAGCTTCCTAAGTAACTGTGACTACAAGTTCCAGCCTCAACACCTGGGTAGTTTTTCTATTTTTAGTAGAGATGGGGTCTCGCTCTTGCTCAGGCTGGTCTTGAACTCCTGAGCTCAAACAATCCTCCTGCCTTGGCCTCCCAGAGTGCTAGGATTATAGGTATAAGCCACTGTACTGGCCTTGCCTTTTTTTTTTTTTTTTTTTTTTTTTTAAATCTTGCCACGCAATGCACAGTGATGGCTCACACCTATGATCTTAACACTCTTGGAGAGCGAGGCAGGTGAATTGCTTGAGCTCAGGAGTTCAAAACCAGCCTGAGCAATAGTGAACCCCTTCCCTACTAAAAACAGAAAAAAAATAGCCGGTAGCTGGGCATTGTGGTGGGCCCGTTGTCTCAGCTACTTGGGAGGCTGAGGCAAGAGGATCATTTGAGCCCCAAAGTTTGAGGTTGCTATGAGGTATGATGCCATGACACTCTACCAAGGATGGCAAAGTGAGACTCTATCCCAAAAAAATAAAAAAAAGAAAATGGCGGCGCCCATAGCTCAGTGGGTAGGGGGCCAGCTGTATACACCAAGACTGGTGGGTTTGAATCTGGCCTGGACCAGCTAAACAAGAATGGCAACTGCAACAGAAAAACAGTTGGGCGTTGTGGCAGGCGCCTGTAGTCCCATGTACTTTGGAGGCTGAGGCAAGAGAATCTCTTAAGTCCAAGAGTTTGAGATTGCTGTGAGTTGTGATGCCACTGCACTCTACCCAGGCCAACAGCTTTCTTTCAAAAAAAAGAAAAGAAACAGCCAGGTGTCATGGCAGGCACCTGTAGTCCCAACTACTTGTAGGCTGAGGCAAGAAGATTGCTCAGGCCCAAGAGTTTGAAGTTGCTGTGAGAGCTATGACACCAGGACATTCTACCCAGAGACTCTTGACTAACAAAAAATCTCATGAGCTTTCCAGATCAGAGCAGCAAGTAGGCAAATACTGAGTTTGCTCAGTTGTAGGGACTGTGATTACAAAGTTAGCTAGTTATTGAAAATATTTGGAATCCACACATCTATCAAAAGAGACAAATAGGTAGTATGTTTATAGTCCCCTTGTCCTTAGTAGTAATTTTAGCTAATAGTCATTGTTTGGGCTAATTTATAAGGCAGTAGAACTGAGACATTCCTTTTAATTAGGTGTTAAAACCAGAATGCTGTATTTACAACTGAGACACCTAAATTAAGACTTCAGTTATTACCCATACCATAGGACCATTGGTTAGGGTCAATTTTTACTAGATTTATTGGCCTTCCTTACAGATTTTTACTAAATTTAGTTTAACAAGTCCTAAACAGAAGCATAATATGCACAGGGCAGTCATCCTCTGAAGAAAATATGGTAAGCTTTCTGAAATTACAGCAAATGTTTTTCTTTCCCCACTCCTCCTGCACCTTGGCCATCCCAAACTGTGGTAGTTTTATCCTCCTTTGCTAAAGAAGTCACCGTATTTTGATAGCTCCTTTTGGTAGTGTCTGTTTAGGAGCCTGAGCTACCTAACTGATGAAATATTTCTAGAGAAAAACTGGAAATAATGACTGCTGATTTAATATAACTACCTCCTATTCAGACCAGCCCTAGAAGTGAATGTTAACCCTGTTTCTTACATCTGGTTATATTTTTGAATTCCCTATGGATACTTTTTAATATTGTGTACAAGCCCCACCTTACCAATTAAATCTGTACTTTTCAATGTGAGCCTTAAGATATATATAAAGTTCTCTGGTGATTTTTAAAGTCTCATTTGACAGCCACTCCAAAGTGGAGAGAGGTCATTAGACTTCTAGTATCCTAGATTAAGGTGAAGACTTGCAATGATTAGATCTTCGTTCATTTCTAGCAGGGAGGGTTTTTAGTATATGTACACCTCCCTTCTAGGTACAGGAGCTTAGACTCTATAGTTTCAAATAAAACACAAAACACTGTTGAAGTTACACTATCATTTTATATGCCACAAAGAAAATCATGTGCCAGTAATTAAGGTGTTAAGTGAAATATAGAATGTGCTACACTAACCAAAGGGGTTCAGGAATACTATTGAGTGCAGGGCTTTGAGTCTTGCCAAGTGCAGTTTGCTTAAATGAACATACCTCCTTTGAGAGTACGAACTACCAGATTTCCTTTCTCTAATTTGTGGATATATAGAATAATGTCAATGTTCCTTAATTTAAAACATTTGAGGATGGGATTTTACAGGTTAACTTCCCTAGTGTATTCATAGAATATACCAGGGCAATAGGTTTTAAAGTAAATCCTAGAAAGTTTGCTGGGTCGGGAGGAAGGAGAACTAGGAACAGGAAGCTGCTAGCTCCAGCTGTATTCAATTAATATTTGTGTGTGTGTGTGTGTGTGTGTATATATATGTACATACACATTGTAAAGCACGCTGACGACCTTCAATAGTACTTTCATCTCTCAAAAATTTTAATGGCTTAGGCTTGGTGCGTGTAGCTCAGTGGCTAGGGCGCCAGCCATATACACTGGAGCTGGTGGGTTTGAATCCAGCCCAGGCCTACCAAACGACAACTACAACCAAAAAATTGCCAGGCGTCTGGCAGGAGCCTGTAGTCCCAGCTACTCAGGAGGCTGAGGCAAGAGAATCACTTAAGCCCAAGAGTTTGAGGTTGCTGTGAGCTGTGATGCCATAGCACTCTACCCAGGGAACCAGGGTGACATAGTAAGACTCCGTCTCCAAAAAAATTTTTTTTGTTAATGCCTCAAACTGGGTTCTCAAGCCAGCCTCAAGTTGATACCAAATGTGGTCGGCAGTCTTAGAACTTAAAAAGCTGAGCACCCAGTGAACAGATTTTGTTAATCTGGCTTTTAAAACCCATGTTCTTAAATTCACTACATTTCCATCATTTCTCCTACCGTATCTTGAATCCCAAAGTCCTGGTCCTTTGTCCTTTTTCTGTGTGTGTGAGATAGTCTAGGTCACCCTCAGAAGAGTGCAATGACATCACAGCTCGCAGCAACCTCAAACTCTTGGGCTTACATGATTCTCTTGCCTCAGCCTCCCCAGTAGCTGGGACTACAGATGCCCACACAATGCCTGGCTATTTTTTGTTGCAGTTTAGCTGACCCCGGGCCGGGTTTGAACCCACCACCCTGGGTGTTGGTGTTTGTGTCTGGTGCCATAACCACTGTGGTATGAGCGCCAAGCCTGTCATATCATTTTGACAAGTGCTGCTTAGGCTCTGCCCTCCTACCTTTTCCCCATATTTTACCTGCTAAGACCCCTGGTCTAGATGGTTGAAATATATTAATTTTGAAACACTGATGATGCATCATCTGCTATAATCATCACCACTGGTGTGTTTTCAAGTACTGGTCTAGTTGAACTAATGTTTCAAACTAAATGAAGCAATGTAATATGGAGAAGAAAGCAGCTAATACAGCCCCCAATGCTGTACAAATAAGATACAAAAATCTTATACCTTGAACAATCAGTGTAAGTTAACAGAAAAAAGTCAAATGACAGTTTTAATAGACTTTAAAACAGTGTACAAGTATAAAACACTGGTTTTGTATTTCAAAAGTTGGAGGAAGATCCAGTCATTAAACAGTCTACAAAACATATGCCAGTAGATTACATAAAAGACTATATACAATATAAAAAGCTGAAAACAGTCTTCACTGTAAAAATAATTTAAAACAAATTTTTCAATTTAAAATATCATCTATAGCACAAGCACATCATGCAAATGGAAAAACTAAGTATATACTGCATTCTTTAGTATAGCCAAATAAATTCAGATTGAGATATCTTTTAGGTAGGGAGATGGCCATTCAGTGATTTTTTTTCTTGTTTGGCAGTAATGGTCCTAGCTGGGTATTTTATGCTTTAAGAACAGCTGTATTTCAAACCCTTATTTATTGTAATAAATACTAAAGCAAGATAGGAATACTTTATAATTTGGAAATAATGTTCAAAAAAGGTCTGGAAAATAAATGCTTA